>CATIWR010370686.1:0-20157 GCA_949677035.1 Omphalea diandra
TTTGAAGATGTTTGGCTATAAATACCCCACCAAACAGCCATGAAGAGGGTTGCTAACAATTTTATTACAAGCATTGAAAGCTCTTAAGTCTTTGCTACTCACTTTCTTCATCTTCTTTACATTTGTTAGGTGTGAGCAATAAACACCAGGGTTGTAAGGTTTTGTGTTAGCCTACCAAAACACTTTAAGAAAAAGGTTTTAGTGTTAGCCTGCCAAAACACTTGAGTGAGATTTTGTGTTAGCCTAGAAAACACTTTCTTGTAAGGTTGTGTGTTAGCCATTAAAACACAAATTGTAGTAAGTTGGGTGTGAGCTTGAAAAACACCATTGACTTAGTAAAATACCCAATTGAGAGATTGGGGAGTGGACATAGGGATTGTTTTGCCCGAACCACTATAAAATCTTTGAGTCCTTACTATTCTTGCTTTTTCTCTTCATCTTTATTTTAAATTTTTATACACCAATTCAACCCCCCTTCTTGGTGCCTAGGGACAACACTCCAAAATCAAAACTTTAAATTTATCACCAATTCAACTCTCTTCTTGATACACTAGGACCAACATTTATTAATTTTATTTTAATTATAGAATATTTAATATTATTTGCTTGATTAATTATCAACAATTGCTTTGTTCAAATTTAATAAATTTTCTCTTTAAATTATACTAAATAAGATTAACAATATGAATAAATATATAATATTTTATTACAACTAACTCTTTATATATTTATAAATTTAAAAAAATTTAATTTATTATTTTATTTACTTGATAATAATTTTTATAAAATAATAATTAAAGTTTAATTATTATATATTAATTTTAATTATTTCAATTGATTAACTAATTATTTAATAAAATAAATATTACATTATTTAAATTTATTATAATTATGTTATGCAACCTGCGAATTCACGACTAGTTAGTTCTAATTCATGCTAATAATTTTAAATTTAGAAGTATATTTCACATTAGCAAGAGAAAACAAATTGTTGAAATTTACGACTGCAGAAAAAAAAAAAAATGTGCGATCAGTAATCCTTCTATTATTAATCTTCTCTTTTCACATTGACACTAAAACCATAGATTAGGTGCTATAACAAGATTAATCCCTATCTAATCAATAATATGCATAGTATATCCACTTAGCAATTTTTCTAACCTTCTAAAGAATTGTCACATTATAATATTGAGCCTTCCAACAAGCATGGTAAACAATAGCAGAAAGAGTTCTCATTGGTGTACAAACCTATGAAGTGGAGAGAGGAGCAGTCAATGGGAGATGAAAATGCATTAGCAGCAAGTTTAGGCAGCCCAAACTTAGATCCACCAAACTTGGCCCCTGATATTATTATCACAAACTTGATTTTTGGAACCTTGGTAAGACAGACCCCATCTTTCTGCATTCCTGGCAAAGCAGCTGATAAAATTGCACCCTAAAAAAAAAGTTTCAGATGCAATATTATTAACTGCTAAAAAATGTAATTATGAAACAGATTTTTTTTGGGGTAAATTAAATTAAATCCCTTCACCTGGGAGAAACCAAGCACACCATCGAAAGGTCCATGTTCTATCATGTAATTTTCTATGTAAACTAGGCATTCTTCAAAATTGAAGTAATCAGTAAAATCCTACAATTGAAGACATATGAAAGAAAAAACAAGGGGTTATCTTGAGTTATAATAATTTGTTTAAAATGAAGAGGGAGAAAAATGAGAGACCTGGTTGGCCTGAAACCATTCATAGTAAGGAGGATCAAATATGCCTTCAACATCTGATGATCCTTGAGCAGGAAATGGAGCATCAAGAAAGTCAAGGTCCAATTTTTCTAGGACAGTTTCAGGCCATTTTCCGACTGATTTCTTGAGAATTGCAGCGCTCGTTCTGAATCCATGGAGACAGAGGATTCTGGGTTTCCTCTGGCTTTCATTTTCCATGGAGATTAGGCTGCTGCTCTTTCCTCTCTAGTCTCCACCAACCACGTTAATTAGCTCTGGAGTTTTAGTACAAACGCCTACCAGGAAAGTGACGCTACTTTATGGGCCACAATTTCCCCACGTTTTTTTCTCTTCTAAACAAATTTGGCGTTGGGAATTAACTCATCACATTCCACTACAGAAAAGAGAAATTGGAATCAGTTTACTGCGTAACATCATAAACCATTAAATAATAATAATATATTTACACAATATATCTTAACTTAATTTTACAAAAATATTATAAATTGCCATTTATAAAATAAAAAATTATATAAATATTTTTTCATGATTATACAATCATTATCATAGATAGTGAACTCAAAATATATTAAAATTTTATTTAAGCAAATATTTATTGGTCAAAACTTTTCATATTAATTCATAACAAATTCTAATTAATTTTAAATATCCTAAAGACTACTAATTCTACTTTTATTGTTATGGTTCCTAAGGTCAGTAATTTTGAGACCCTTAAGAACGATAGACCAATTAATTTATATCATATTATTATGAAATTGGTGATCAAAATTAGCCATTACATCGAAAATCTTCCTAGTTGACATCATTTATGAAACTCAATCAGCTTTCACTCTTATAAAATGATTATTGACAATGCTCTATAACATTTGATGTTTTTCATCTATGAAAAATTATAGACCTTATCTTGTTTTGACGGAAGTTGATAAATATGTATAACTTTATAAGAAGAAATAATTTTCTGTGTTTAGTTGCAGAAAATGTAAAGTAAAAAACAACTTATATTTTTTTTTCGAACATTCAACTTTCTCAATATCAAAAGAGTATCTTACTAAACAATAAGTGATAGCTTTCATACGATCAAACACCCTAAGAACGGACACCTATCCCCCGCATATAGGATACTTACCCTGTAAAGGGACAAATCCCTTGTAGAAGTTAACCCTTCGAAACTGAACAATGGAGAATCAAACAATTAAGAAGAACACTAAAGTATGAACATCATACAATCGAATGACCTCACTATTTGGAGAATTCACTAAAAGACTAAGAACAGGTAGCGTTTGGAGAATATCAAGCAATTATGCAATACACACTTTTCCGAATATCTTAAGATAAAACATACAAGGATAACGAATACTATCCTTGGCATTAGTAGGAGGGATCTAGAAGGAATAGGGGCATACATATCCATGATCCCTACGACAGAGGTAGGTTTTACTATCGCATACTTACATTCTTAAACTCTATTTTTTTCTACTAACTTAAGTATCAGGGTAACTGTGGAAGACACAGTCCTATATAGTTCGTGTTTGTTCATCCCTTAGTAGGACATTCACCCTTCTTGAAGATTAAAGAGCCATCAATTGGTGTTGTGTGTGGGAAGAACTTTGATTTTCTTACTATTTCATTACTTATTTTCCACTGAAGTTCCCACCTTTATTGATTCAAACACTTGACTTGCAAACCTTACCTTTTGATCTTAAAAGGATAATGGCTAGCCGATCACGAAACATACCACACCCCTCTCAAGAGGAGGAGAACTTCCCTGAACATACACCTTCAGACCAACCTGTTAACCCTGTTGCCCAGGTGACTACCACAGTTGTTGAAAATACTCTAATTCAGTTTTTCGGGGGCCTTGGCAAACAACGATGAAACAACCCTAGACTCTTTTAACACACACATCACTAGGGCCTTAAATGCTAACTTAACATCACTCAACCCTCCACCAGCCAAGGAACCCTAGGTTGAACAACCCCCTCCTCAAGCAAACCCATAAGGGTTTAGGACCACCCATCAAAATAATAGAATCGAAACGTTAGACCAAGCAAATAAAAGACCAAGAATGATTTGGAGATTGAAGCTAATTCGTAGGATAAACACTTTAAGATGAAGTCATTATCCATTAAGAAGTACCTAAAAGCCTCATCTCTAGCCTAAGAGATCATAGAAGAAAAATTTTTAGATAAATGGAAGCTTTCTACTTTATAAATGTATAATAGAACATGAGACCCTCGCACACACCTTTTAACATTTTGAATGATTGTGCTACTGAACGACTTCTTAGATATCATCCCCTACAAAGTATTTCCTATCACTCTTATCAAAATGACACAATGGTGGTACCTGTAGCTACTAGCGAGCTTGATCCATTCCTCTAAAGAACTGGAGGAGATTTCCCTTGCTCAGTTCACCACTAACATCCGTTGCAAAAGGAAAACCAACTCATTAAGGTTGTGTAAGCAAAAAAAGGGAGAAACTCTACTAGAATATATTGATAGATTCAACAAGGAAGCCACAGAGATCGAAACTATCAATGTAGAAATAATAATAGCGACGATGAGAACTGGACCATGTTCAAAAAGTTAAAGGACAAGCTCCACACCAATACAATCAATTCCTATTATGAGCTTATCTCTATAGCTCGGAGGGAAGTAGTATGAATGCAAAACTGACAAACGGTATAATCATAAAAGACTCATGAGTAAAGATCTGACAGTTCTATTCGCTAAATGTTTTAGAATTATACCTTTTCCTCTAGCAAAATAAAGAATAATGATGATTCATAGTTCACACCACTCAACGAAACTAGAGGTAATATCCTTTTATGGATAAAAGAAATTGGTACTAACATAAAGTACCCTTAAAGGCTCAACCTTGATAGGGCAGCCAAGAGGGATAAAATCATTATTTTATAGGTTCCATGAAAATCATTGGCATGACATCGAGCAATGTTAGGACCTTAAGGAAGAGGTTAAAAGGTTGATACAAATAGGTGCCCTTCAGAAATTTATAAAAGATGATTAAGAAAAAAGACACAGAGAAAATACTGTAAATGGAGAACAAAAAATGCCCTAGTAAAATGATAGCAAGAGTAATCAACATGTTCAAGAGAGGCAACCAACCTAATACCTCCATCAAGAAGCATCAATGTTCATACATCTTCCTCATCAACACTTAAAAGGCCAACATTCCAATAGTCATATTCGATTTTGAAGATGAGGAACACATTGAAGTTCCCCACAATGATGCTTTGGTGGTGCAAGGGATCCTAAACAAATATCTTATTAAAAGACTACTAGTAGATTAAAGTAAGTATAACCAATGCACTCATAAAATAGGCCTACAAAGTAATGTGTGGAATACTAGTGAACCTCAAAAGAGAGGGAAAGGGCTAAGGGGAAAATAGTTATGGTTCATTGGGTCGACACTTTTGACAGTAGAGATGACTGATGAATAGTATGGACTAACATTTACGATAAAGACTTTGTTCCACATAATAGATGAAAAGTTCTCGTACAATGGGATCCTAGGAAGGTCATAGTTCTTTGAGACATGAACGATTTATAACATAAGATGTCTAACAATGAAGATACGTATACTTAAAGGAATAGTAAGTATTAGAGGGAACTAAAGGTCAGCGAATGAATGCATTACTTGGCCTTTTAATAAAGTGAAAACATGTTGAAGACCAATCTAATAGACCCTGAACAATGAGAACATTTTTAACCAATTGGTGAGTTAACTAAACTTAAAATTTCCATTAGCAAGATAATTAGATATGGTGTATATACGAGTCAGCTAGTAACTGAGTGACTAACCCATGTCATTTAGGAGAATGTTGAGACGTTCACCTCCAAGCTAGAAGAGATACCAAGGATCCACCCTTTAGTGGCCTATCATCTATTGAATGTGTATTTCAAGGCAAAACCTATAAAATAGGAGAAGAAGAGGTCCACCCTCGTAAGGTGGAAAGCCATGAAAGAGAAAGTATCCAAACTTCAAAATGCATGTATTATGAGAGAAGTAAAATACCCTGACTGGATGGCCAATGTTATGATGGTTAGGAAACCAAATGGAAAGTGAAGGATATGCATCAACTTCACGGGATCGAACGAGTCGTGCTCAAATGGTAGCTACCCACTGCCAAACATTGACTAGCTGGTAGACTCTGTTGCTTATTTTTCTAGGTACAACTACTTAGATACTGCTTAGGAATAGCACCAGATACTGATGAACCTAGAGGATGAGAAAAAGACTGCCTTTATGATAGATCAAAGAACCTATTGCTAAAATGCCCTTCATATTGAAGAACATGGGAACTACTAACTAAAGACTAATGAACTTCATATTTAGAAACTAGATTGTTAATAATATAAAGGTATAAGTAAATGATATTATTATTAAAAGCAAAATTGATGAATCCCATACAAATGATATGTAGGAACTTTTTAATGTTTTGAATAGGTATGACATAAAAAAAACACCTTTAGAGTAAAGGTAGGTAAGTTCCTAAGATTCATGATATTCGAATAGGGTGTTGAAGCAAACCCCAAAAAGATTTAAGCCATTTTAGACATGAGGCCTCTACGAACCATCAACAATGTCCAAAAGCTAAACAAAAGATCACAGTGTTAGGGTAGTTCATATCTTATTTAGTAAAGAAAAGCTTGCCATTCTACAGAAGCTTGAAGAACTTAAAATGCTTCAAATGGTTAAAAGACTATCAAACAACATTTAATGAACTCAAGGCATTCCTCAACACCTCCCCACTCTTGAGCAAGCCTGAAGCAGGAGAAACACTCTACCTATATCTAGTTGTAAGACACAAAACACTATTTTTAGTCTTGATTTAATAAGTGATGGGAGAGCAACACCCCATCTATTACACTAGTCGAGTCCTAGAAGGAGCAGAAATAAGGTATCCGAGATTAGAGAAACTTGCAATGGCTTTGGTAATCTCAATAGGGAAACTAAGACCATATTTTTAAGCACACACCATTATGGTTTGAACAAATCAACCTTTAAGGAAAGCTCTACAAAGACCAGATACTTCTGGATGGTTAACACATTGGGCCTTCCAACTTAGTGAACACAATATCAGGTATGAATCCAAAACAACTTTAAAGGCCTAATGCTTGATTGACTTTGTCAAGAAGATGATAGGTGATGAATAGTTTAAAGCATCATCGAAGGATACATAGACTTTACACATAGATGGTGCATCCAATGAACATAGAGCAGAAGCAAGACTGATCTTCCAAAGACTTAGTAAAATTAAAATTTTATATGTTATTGCCATAAAATTTAATGCTACTAACAATATTATAAAATATGAGGCATTGGTCAATCAACTGATCTTAGCCTTTGAAGTAAGAGTAAAAAAATTGCAGGTGTTTAATGACTCCATGTTGGTAGTTAACTAGGTCACTGGAGACTTCTAGACCAAAGAGGATAATGTAACCAAATATTTAAAGAAACGCTAACAACTACTTAATAAGATTACCTAACAAGGAGGAACTTGGACTATTGTTCAGATCCTTAAAGAGGAGAATAAAGAAGAGATCGCAATCGTCAAGGCAACATAAAAAATAAGGAGAGATATTTTAAAACCTCCCACTTAAAGAGAAATATCTCCAACCTATTATAATTGAGCAAAAGATCTTGAATGTAGTAGAATTAGACACATGGATATAACTAATCATCTAGTACCTTAATAAAAGAGAACTATAAAAAGACTAAACATAAGCATTGAAGGTATATAAGAGATCAACAAAATATTCCTACCATGATGGAATACTCTACGGAACATTGCCACACATCCTTGGATAAAATATGTCTTTAAAGAAGAAGGTAACTACGTTCTTCGAGAGATCCATAAAGGGATTTATGGCACACATGAAGGTTCATATGCAATGGCTCATAAAACCCTACTCTAAGGGTTTTATTGGCCAACCATTAAGAAAGATGCAAAAGAATTAACACGTACTTGTGAAAAATGTCAAAAGCACGATAAAATCTCTATAGTCCCAGAAGTTTAACAGACTTGTATCACCAGCCCTTAGCTATTCACCATTTAGGGAATGGACATCCTTAGTCCATTCTCTCAAGCAATCAGAAAAAGAAAGTTCATCATTGTCACCATCAACTACTTCACTAAATGGATAAAAGCCAAAGTAATGGCTACCATCACAACTAAAAAGGTAGAAAATTTCTTTTGGAAATAAGTTTTTTACAAGTTTGACATTCCTAACACACTTATCATAAATAATGGTAAGCAGTTCAATTGTGATGGCTTTAAGCATTTTGCAAGAACCACCACATCAACCTCGAGTTCACTTCAGTGGCTCATCCTCAAACAAATGGACAAATAAAAGTCATCAACAGAACAATCCTTAATGAACTAAAGAAAAGACATAAACTGGACTAAATAATTAACTCATGTTCTTTGGGCGTACTGAATGATCCTAAAAAAAGCCCATGGAGAGTCACCCTTTAGCTTAGCATATGGCATGAAAGTAGTGATTCCAGTAGAGATCGGTATGAACAGTCCTAGAGTTCAATATTTTAGCCCAGACATCAATAATAAAGGAACAAAGCTATAAATCGATCCACTTGAAGCATGAAGATAATAAGTAGCTTTCCAAACAATGACAAATAAGGCAAAGGTTGCATCATACTACAATAATTAGAAGGGTGTTCTAGTACTTAGGAAGGCAAAAATAGACAGAGTAGATGCTAATGTAGGAAAACTTAGAGCTAATTAGGAATGCCTCTATCTAGTTGTAAACGTAACATTAAATAGGGCATACTAGTTAGCAATACTAAGGAGACAACCAATCTTAAGGTTTTGGAATGTAAACAATCTTCCCAAGTACTATCAATAAAAAAGTATTTCAATATATGTTGTGCATAAAGGGTCCGACCCCTTTAAAAAGCCATAATATTCTTTATCTTTACAGACATAAAGGGTTTGACCTTTCTAAAAAGCTATCATATTCTTTATATTCACAAATATAAAGGATTCGACCACCCTAAAAGCCATAATATTCTTTATTTTCATAAATATAAAAGGTTCGGCTCTCCCTAAAAGTCATAAAAAAGTAAAGGTCCAACTCTACCTTAAAAGCCATAATTCTTGACTAAATATAAGGTTTGAATTCCTTAAAAGTCATGCATTTAAATAATATTTTGCAATTCATAAAGCTATAAGGACTCATTCTCCTACATGTTAAAATTCTTAGTTCACCCCACTTTAAGAAGAAAACAAGTGTAAGTCTTTGCTAGCTTAAATATTTATAAGTACACAAGTTTAACTACCTAGACATCCATAGACGGTTCATTCAAAGGATCACATAACTCACACACTGAGTAAAAGCTATGTATTCAATTATTATAACTCTAAGTTATATGTTCAAACCTTGTAAAAATATTCATTCACTCAAATATTTTTTCCTGAGTAACTCTTATACTCTATGTTATTTTACTTAATTAATTTACTCGAGTAAAAGAGACTATACTTGTGTTCAACTTTAGTAAACAAGCATTGAAGCATACTAGGTTATGATTCTAGCTTATTCATTTTTTACTGGGTTTTTACATTAAAGATGATATCTCTTGAATAAAGCAATATAGAAGAGTCAAAGAATGGAAATAACACTAAAAGTTCATCCATTATAAAACATAAATTTATTACAAAAATATAAAACACCATAGGTGTTACAAAATGTTATAAACTATAAAAATTTATTTATGGGAAGGAGGATTCTCTACATTCACTATCCCCTTTTGGCCTTTAAGGGGAGTATCTTCTAAACCCACCTCCTCCTCGAGTCATTAGAGGAAGGATCTTCTAAGTTTACCACCTCTATACCTTTCGCAACCTTTGTTGGAAAAGGATCAGAAATGTCTTTGTTGATAACATCCCCTTTGGGATTAAGAATATTCAAGGGGACATGCTTTTCTAGATTGAGAGGGGATATTGAAAGTTCGTCATGTGCCATTTTTGGTTTGTCGGATGCTAGGTTCCCCCATAAGCTTGACATCTCTCTTGGTCCTAGAACCATGACTACCCAAGCCATCTTAGTTTTCTCATTTAGCTAGTACTTAATGCTTGGATAGGGAGTGTCAAAGAAGGATTTCCCATTATTATCTCTCTTAGCACACGTAATGCAAGCTTTATACATCTTATTGAGATTAATGGGCTTTAGTTTAGACAAGTCAAATGTTGGCTGGTCTTACTTTAAGACTTTTTCAACAATTGTCCATACGTCATTTAGATAAGGGATAACTAATAAAAAATTTCCTTATCCCTCGATTGGCCCAATGAGATAACACTATTTACATAATCATGAAAATCACTTATCATTGAATAATAAATTTTTGGGTTGCTGTCCTTCTTTGCCAGCTTTGCTTCCCTCTACATCAAGGCCTTCTCCAGCTTTGTAGCTTAGAGAGACTTTCATCTCTTCTATATAAATGTGGCGAAGATTATTTAGTTTGATCTTATTTTGTGCATCCAACTCGTTTATTCTTTCATAAATAACCTATTTTGGATAGTTACATATATATCAGTTAAAAGATACATATATATCAGTTAAAAGAAAACTAACAATGAAAATAAAAAATAAGGAAACAAAATGAACATTTACAGGGGAGGGCACTTTAGCTATAGATCTTTATAGATCTTATTCTCTAACTCTCCTTCGACACTTGCAGGCCCCTTAACATGTACATGAGGACAGTACACTTCAAATTAGTAGAGGAGATCTTTGTGCAGGTACTTCTCCCCTAGGGCTTATAGGGCCTCAATTTTTTCTTATCTTTCCTGCTTATCTTCAGAGTTGCTCTCATCCACCAAAAAAGGGGATTTCTTATTCTTTCCTTTCTTTCCCTTATTCATCATTTTGCCTTTGCCTTGTTCTATGACATAGGAGGAGGGGTGAAGGAGAAGCCTTCTTAGCGAGGGATGATGAGGGGCTATTCGGAGCATTAACCCTTGCTGGAATGAGAATAGAAAAAACATCTCCCATAGTAGGTTTGCCTTCGACAGTTAGGGGCTTGATGTCTAAAACATCCTTATGAGCATCCAGATTAATGTGGATGGCCTTCAAAAAGTCCATCTCACCTGTATGATAGGATATTTAGTAGATATCAGTAAAAAATAAAATGCAAAGTAAGAACTATGTACCTTTATGCTTCCTCTTCTTAGGTGCTGGTTTAGACTCCCCTTGAAACCAATCACCTCTTCTAATTTCCTAGCAGGAAACTTTACTGTTTGATTTAGATTTTATACGAACTGGTAAATGTTCTTCCTCAAAGAGGGCTAAACCTTTGAGCATTTATCAACGATCATAAACAACTTATTCTCATCATCTTTACTCATAAAGAGTAAAGAAACGATTGGTTTGTTTAGAAAGATGCAAGGGAGGTTCACTAAATCTAAGGAATGGTGGATAAAGAAAAACTTGTCAAGCCAAAAGGATGAAGGAAGGCCGAACACAGATTTGTTCCCTGCCTTGGAGGTTAAAGAAAAAAAAAGATTCATTACTATGATGGGTGAGGTTATAGAGGTGCTAGATATGGGATGTGTTTAACACCAGATCCCTTACCCTATAGATCTCAATTAAGTTACTTAGGATCTGTATCACATTTGGATGAAGTTAGGTTAACAGGATGTAATAATAAACTAGATAGCTCAAAAGAGTAGGGTGCAAAAGAAATCAGAGACCTTCATTTATTTTCGATAAACAACCACAATCTTTGCGTTTGTGTGATCGAGAACCCTATAATCATGAGGACAATAGGACGACCGATATCTATTGGGTATCTGATAAATCTCACGATAGTGTTCTAAATCCCTAACCCTAATAAAACTCTCACAATTCCAAAGTTTTCCTAAGGCTTACTCAATTAACTCACCCATAACCCCGAAGAGAAGAAAAGATAAAATGGAAAAGAAGTAGGTAAGGAAAAATCTGCAGAACTAGTACCTGAGAAAATAGAAATACAAAGATATCACATAAAAATAAAAGAAGGAAAAAGAAAATAAAATGTAGCAGCAGTTTCGCAAAGGAGGCAAAAGTGGCAGAAAGAAATTTACAACCCCTTATATAGAGAAAAGAAAATGTTGTGAATAATGCCCTTGATAATTATAGAAACTAACAATCCACTCTAGGAATCACAATCAGCACGAGAATTGAGGTGACATAACAATCGAAGGGATACACGAGCCAAAAGCCTTTAGAATTATGTTTTTATTCAAGGCACGCACCTTTTTAGCTAGAAAGTTTTAGATCTAGGTCTTCATTCATAAGAATACCAAGTAGAGAAAGCCATTTGACATAAATGCTAAATATAGAGTCATTTAGAGGGGACTAATGATAATGTTCATATAATTGAATACCTTAAGAATGGACACATGTCCCTTACATATAGGGCATTTACCTTGTAAAGGGAAAACTTGCAGAAGTTAACCCTTCAAAATCGAACAATGCAAAAGCAAACAATTAAAAAGAACAATAAAGTATGAACACCAGACAATCAAATGACCACATCATTTGAAGAATTCGCTAAAAGACAAAGTATAGGTAACATTCAAAGAATATTAGATGGTTATGTAGTACACACTTTTCAAGATATCTCAAGATAATATAAATAAGGATAACAAATACTATCCTTGGCACTAGTAGGAAGGATCTAGTAGGAACAAGGAAATAAATATCCATGATCCTACAACAAAGGTACATTTTGCTAAGGTTTTGTTATCACATACTTACATTCCCAAGCTCTCTTTTTCTCTACTAACTTAAGTATTAAAATTACTATAGGAGACATAGTCCCATATAGTTCACATTCGTTCATCCCTTGGCAAGACATTCAACCTTCTTGAAGATCAAAAGACCATCAAGAAGACGGTAAGTACAATTTCTTTGAAAATGTTGAGAGACATTTTTATATTATTTTTAAATTATTTTTTTAAATAAATTCATTTAATAAGATAAAGTTATTTATATTAATAGATTAGAGATAAAATAATATTTTGTTGTATACTTCTTTAAAAATTAATGAGTGAATCAAACATGATTGTGACATATATCTTAAAAGAAAAATACAAAATCAAACACTATAGAATTCAACTTTTTAGGAAATAACTTATTAGCAAGTATCACTCCCTTAAAAGCGACTTTCATAAAAGTGAATAAGTTCATACCAAATAAGACTATTGAAAAAGAAATATGTGTCTTTTACATTAAAATTTAGCATGAGTAAGACTAATAATAAAGCAAAATGAGATTTTTTTTAAAAAATAAATGATGATTCATCTTGATTTCCATCTAAATTGAGTTTATCTTGTTATACATCGTGTCACTATTTCCTATTTGATCCTCACTAATGGAAAGCTACACTCATTTTTTCCTTTTGAGATGCCTTAGAAAAGGAGACCTTATACTTTCCACTTATTTCTTTTTTGCAGTGGAAGTTTTTCTCATCTCATTTTTAGAGCTTGAAACTCAAATTTAATTCATGGTACTAAGATATATAGAAGTGCTTCGCTTGTTTCTCATCTTTTTTTTTGGCAAACAATATATTTTGTTTGCAAGCACTTTTATTATGAAGGCAATGACTATCATAACTATTGTAAAATTCTATGGAATTTCTTTTGGGTAACAAATCAAACATGAGAAATTTGATTTTGCCTCCAATAAAAATGTCTTAAATATTTTGCATACACATATTGTTAATGCAATAGGGGTGAGATAGGTAGAGCATTACTCAAGTTATCTTAGGTTACCTATTGTAATAGTTAAAATTTTAAAAAAATTATCTTTAGTTCATTGAAAGATAGAATGAGAAAAAATTAAAGGGGTGAAAAAAGTAATGTGTCAAAACTAAGAAAGATTACCTCCTTGCTTAAGAGATGACTATTTCCTCTTGTATAGTGACCAATGAACCCAAACATATATAGAATCTCTTAAATACACTCAAAAACTTCAATATTCCTTAGATAGCTATGGGGATTTTAATGAGATTTTATACTGATCAAAGAAAATGGGAGGGCTACGCCTAGAAGTTATGAATCCATGCAAACTTTTTATTCAATATTAGAGTGGTGTAGACTAGATGATCTAATATATTATTGTTTTAATTTTACTTAGACCATGGAAGATCTAGGAAATCCAATATTCAAGAGAGACTAAATAGATGTGTAGGAAAAGAAGATAAGGCCTTAATGTTTCTTGATTATAAAGTTTGACATCATGCATAAGCATGTTTAGACCATTAACTAATTGAGATCTTCTTCTCTAAGTATATGGTTCTAAAATGGCATGAAAAACCCTTTTTCAGGTTTGAAACAATTTGACCTCATTATGAGAGGAACTATAAAGTTGTCTTATAAGCTTGTGCTTTCTTATTTAGAGCCAAAATATAGATGTCATAAAAAAAATTGGAGTACTATGGGACGATTTTGAAGAAGATGTAGTAGGAGGTGTTTAGGCATGTTAGTAAGGCTTTATTCTCTTTACAGGATCAATGATAACACAAAAAAGAGCAAAAATTATTTAGGGGAAATACTGATATTTAGAGAATAAACTGAATATTTTATTGAAGCATGAAAGGATTACATGAGATACTAGAACTTTTTATACTAGAAACATGACAAACTCTTTTCAAATAAACATCAATTAGTAATAAAAAAATCCTACAAGAATATAGTAAAATACTCTTTCTTTTGACTCTTTTTTCTAACTTATCCAACAAAATAAGAACGTAAAAAATAAAAAGTTTATGATAGTAAATAAAATGTAGTAAGATGGACTAAGAATTTATAAGACTCCCGTTAGTACATACTTATGGTCAAAAACTCCAAGAGTAGTTCTAAAAATCTCAAATTTAGGCTTAGCTAAAGCCTCGTGAATATATCTACAGTTTGATCAATAGTACAAATTCCTTTTAGCTCAATTTCTTCATGTAGAACTTTCTCACGAATAAAGTGATAACAAACATTAATTTGTTTTGTTCGCTTGTGAAATTTGAAGCAAGTTTGATGACACTCTCATTGGCACAACATAATCAACTTTAGAAAAGATGTTTTCCATCAAACACTTCAACCATTTGCACCCTTGTACAACCATTGTTATTGTCATGTATTTAGCTTCAATATTGGACAAGGTAACAATGGATTGCTTCTTGCTGCACCAAGAAATAACAGTTGAGCCCATGCTAAAACAATATCCTAAAGTTGAATGTCGATTACTTGCATCACCTGCCTAATCTGCATTTGTAAATCCATTCAACATAAAATCATTATCCTTTTTATATAGAAGACCATAGGCAAAAGAACATCTTATATAATGTAGGATTCTCTTAGCAACGTCTAAATAAGGAGTTCTTGGACTTTGCATGAACTAAGAAATGACACCAATATAATATACAATTTCTAGTATTGTGATAGTTAAATAAATTAAACTACTAATAAGTTATTGAAACCTTATAACATCTTTTAATAACTTGAGATGTGACTCCACAAGAGTAGCCATTTGTTTTGATTCCTTCATGCCAAAGTGATCTAGGAGATTCTTTGCATATATTTGTTGAGATATAAAATAGCCTTAATCAGATTTCGCCAATTCTAAGCCCATAAAACAAACAATTCACCTAAGTTCTTATTTAATAGTTAATTCTCATATTTTTATAGTTAATTTCCACCTAAAATATATGCATTGCCAATGAATTTTGCATGTTAATAGACCTAATGTTTGTAAATTGGTGCTTTGTAGGTAAAAAGTGAAGAAAAGCAAAGCTTAGGGGAAAAAGAGGCAGTGCATGACCATGAGGTTTAAAAGCACAACTGTGCATCTCAGCAAAGCAAATTGGTAGTAGAGAAGCAAGGTGCATGGCCTTGACTTATAGCCATGCACCTTGAATAGCTAGCACAACCAAAAGAGAATTATAGAAATGTACGACTGTGTTTCGACAAGCATACAACCTTAAGCCTCTTTAAAGTTAAAAATGCAAGACACAATCTCTACGAATTCTTTTCCTTTTTGAAGACATTGAAGTTTTCTTTTTTTGAGGGATGTTCAGAGGACTATTTAAGGAGAAAATTTAGCCAAAATTAAGGCATGAAGGGTTAACCTAAGGTAGAGAATATCTTTTAACAAAGTCTTCAACAAGGAGTTAGAGCGAGAAAAGGTGCAAGCAATCAAAAAAATCAAGAAGAAGTTCATGGCTACTCTTATGGCTGATTTGATTGTTTTCTTTTCTTCTTCTTTCTATTCATTATGAGTTAAACTCTTTTTGGCTAGGGTTGTAAATGGATGTTGTATGACTTATATTGAGTTTTCTTAATTTAAGTCTTTTTAGTTTCTTTCATTATTAGTGCTAGCAATTGTTAAGTGCTTCATGTTTGATTAACTAGCCATTGATCTTCTCAGCTTTGTGAACAGATAATGGAGACTTGGGGTATGTATGGTTGGTTCAATTTAGATATTTGAAAATCTTCGAAACTAGATCGAAATTTCAAGAATTTAAAAAATGGAGAATCAGTACTGTCCCGAATGTTCAATCTGATTCGGTTTGATTCCTTATAAATTCGAGATGGTTTAGTTTGATTCTTTGGTTCTTTCGGAATGGTTAGACTTGATTCAGTACCAGTTCAATACCAGTTTGGATATTCGGTTATTTCAATTTATTCAAAGTTAAACTTTACATTATTTTTATCTTCATGAATCAAAATAAATTAAATTTTATATTTTTACTTTAATCATTTAAGGAGTAAAATAAATAAGTGGTAATTTAATAAATTATAACTAATAACTTACACATTAAATGTTAAATTGAATTTTAACATTTCTACTAATTTATAGTGAATAATTAATAAATAGTCTAACTATTAATAATATTCTATACAAAATGAGTGAGTTAATTAGTAAAACTATATATATAACTACTATTCGATTCAGTTGTTTCAGTACAAGATTGTTAGAAAATAATTTAGTCCGATTCTTGGTTTGGATAATATAAAATTTTTGTTGTCATGCCATTTAAAAAATCGATTCAATTCGGTTGTTTGGTCTAATTCATGAATCTCTAAGTCCTGTGCACACCCTTAATAGAGACATGCTTTTCATAAAATGAAATCTTCAACAATTCCTTTGTTTTATTATTGAGTTGAGGAACCTTAATAAACCATTAGTATCTATAGAGTCTTGTTTTATGAGACAATTTCATGATGTTTAGCTTTTAAATTGAGGAACCTTTAGCTTAACATGCATCTTGTATGTCAACTTCTACTCGAGAGGGATTAATTGATCACTTTAGTGACTCGATAGTAGCACATGATACATGAACCAATTAGACAATGATTAGGAAACTAATAAAAGATCATCAAGTAAAGTTGAACCCCTAGCCAATCTCATTATTAGTGTTTCATTTAATTTTCTTATTTACAATTTTATTCATCATCCTTTATTGATTCTTTAGATAATATAAGATACAAGATGCTTAGTACTTAAATCTAATTCTTATGCAAATGATATTTGTACTCAAAAGTACACTTTATTTTGACCTGTGTACTTACAACTTAAGGGTTTTCGTATAACACACACTTGTCATTAAGTTTGTCGCGCCATTGTCAGGACTGATAGTTTTAATACTAAGTTATTGTTTATGCATTACTTTAGAATTTTATTTTATTATTTTAACCATATTTCTTGTCTCTTTATTTTAGGTGCATGATTAGAACCTAAAATCAAAAGAATAAAGTAGATTTGCTTCCTTCCGGTCTAGAATCAAATACACACTAAGCTAATGAAAACGAGAACAATAACAAAATCAAGAGATGATAAATCCAAAAGATCAACCTTTAAAAGAATTGGCCATACCTCCTTTTGAAGGATTGCAACCAACTATCACTTGACCAATCATTAATGCTACTACCTTTGAGATTAAGTCGACATCCATTCAAATGCTCACCAATGCTCTCTAATTCCATGACCTCTCCCATGAAGTCCTAAACATGCACATAGCTAATTCTTAGAGATTTGTGACATTTTCAAGCAAAACAGAATGTCCACAAATGCAACGAAACTGCACCTATTCACATTCACTCTCAAGGACAAAGTTAAGGCATGGATTAATTCTTTGAAACTTGAGAGTATCTCCACTTGGGATCAACTTTCTCAAGCCTTTTTGGTTAAATATTTCCCTTTAGCAAAGACAACTTGACTTAGAAATGAGATCACAACTTTTATCCAATTAGATTGGGAAAATTTGAATGACGCTTGGGAATGGTTCAAAGATCTCTTAAGAAGGTGGCCAAATCATCAAATTCCAAAGTCATCAATCATGCAAACCTTCTATAATGAACTTTTTGGGCAATTTAAAATCACTATAGATGTAGCAGCTAGAGGATTTCTATTGGATAAAACAACCAATGTGGCCTATGTGTTGATTGAAACAATGACAAACAATAACTACCAAGCTCTTGAGAGGACTTTGCTAAAGAAAGTAGTAGAGATCCATAACATAAATGCCTTCCAAACCTTTCAAGCTCAAGTATCCACCTTGTCTAAAATAATTGAGTGCTTTTAATTGTAATGTTATGTCTTCTTCTTTTTTGTAGGCTATGTGTGACTTTTTTTGGGGAAAACGAGCATAAGAGTATTAATTGTCAAGTAGGGAATCCTTTTGTCCAAGAGCAAGTAAATTATATAGGAAACTTCAATCGTCAACCTAATAATCCATATCCTAACACCTATAATTTAGGTTGGTGAAATTACCCTTATTGCTTATAACCTCCAACAATACTATATTAGAACAACCTAAAAATAACATAAAGAGAATTGAGGCTAAAATGGACCAAGCTAATAAAAGTTACTCATCTTCCATCCATAATCTTGAGATCCAGGTAGGACAAATAACTAATGCCCTTAGTTCTAGATCCCTAGGTGCCTTACCTAGTAATTTTGAAACCAACCCAAAGGACTAAATGAAAGCCATCACCTTAAGGAATGGTAGGGAACTTCAATAAAAAGTGGAGGAAGAGATAAAAGAAGAGAGCAAGGTAGACAAAGAATAAGAACCAATCCAGGAGGACAAACTTAAGAAAAAGGTTAAACCTTATGTACCTTCCATTTCTTTCCCTTTAAGACTCAAGGAAAATTCAATAGATAATCAAATTGTAAAATTTTTGGACATGCTCAAAAAGATCCTAATCAATATACCTTTTGTGGAAGCACTTGCCTAAATGCTTAAGTATGTAAAATTTATGGAGACATACCTTCAAAGAAAAGCAAATTGGAGGAATATGAGAGAGTCATTTTAATCGAGGAGTGTAGTTCAATCCTGTTTAACAAGTTACCTCGAAAAAGAGGAAATCTAGGGAGTTTCACAATACCTTATAATATTGTCCATGTTCCTTTTGAAAAAACTCTTTGTGATCTAGGATCTAGCATAAATCTAATGCCCTTATCTATTTTTGAAAAACTAGGTATTAGTGAGATGAAGCCCATCAAGATTTCTCTCCAATTCGTGCATCACTCCATCATTTATCCAAAGGGGATAGTTGAGGACTTGTTCATCAAATTTTATAAGTTCATAATACTGGTGGACTTTATGGTTCTAGGCATAAAAGTAGGTGGAGAAATCCCTTTACTTTTAGGAGGACCATTTCTAGCAATTAGAAGAGCTTTAGTTGATGTTGGGGAAGGCACACTTACTTTATGAATAGGTGATGAGGAAGTCATTTTGAACATATACAAGGAAATCGAAAAGCTTATAGAAGACAAACAATGATTAAGGATTGATGTCATTAAAGATTGCACCAATAAAGTGTTTAAAGAAAGGGGAAAATCTCTGAAAGTTGAAAAGGTAGCCATGGTGAGCATAAAGGAAAAAAAAAGAAGAAAGACATCATAGAGGTAAGTAAATCTATTATATAAGTTTGTGATATTTATTCTTCCTCTTTTGTCGAGCCTTTAGACTATGAGAAATACCTTGAGGTGACTCTACCTTCCATCTTTAAACCTCCTCAACTCGAGCTTAAACCTTTACCCCTTCACCTTAGGTATGCATTCTTAGGGAATGATAGTATCATTATGGTCATTACTTTTAATGATGTAACTCAAACTTAAGAGGAAAAACTATTAAGAGTATTACGAAACAGGGTTAGAGCCTTAGGGTGGACCATAACAGACATTAAAAGGATTAGTTTTATACTTTATATGCATAAAATTTTGATGGAGGACAATCGTAAATACTATAAAACACTAAAGGAGGCTCAATCCTAATATGAAAGAGGCAATTAGGAAGAAAGTGGCGAAATTGCTAGATGCTGGGATCATCTACCCTATTTCGGATAACCTATGGGTTAGTCTTATCCAATTAGTTCCTAAGAAAGAGGGGGGGGGGGGGGG
>CATIWR010370760.1:0-18301 GCA_949677035.1 Omphalea diandra
AAATTGTTTTATGTTGTGTGCATGTTATAGCATCATAAATAATGGTGTTATAGAGCTTATTTTAAAGTATATGGAGAATCTAGGAATAAGGAGATGGATGGAGGTTCTTAAGGAGTGAAGAAGAGGGACTAAAAGAAGAAAGTGAACTTCCAACCAATATGAATGCAACACCATAATTTTGTCTTATTACAATAGGTTTACAAGTGGAATTTTTGACCCTTTAGGATTAGAATACAGAGCTTAGATGTGACGCACAATAGAAGAAAGAGAGAGCTAAGGAAGAAAGAACGGGAAGAAGAAGAAGTAGAGGGAGAAGAGTAAGCTGCCTAAGGAGGAAGCCTAAGGTTTGATGGTTCTAGGACAATAGGTAACTTAATTTATCTTCTTCCCAAATGAAATTAACTCCTTAGGACATTTTAATCATGCGTAGTTAGTGAGAATTATGGAGTATTTGAGGTAGAACACTTAGATGGAAGTTGAAATTCAAAAGAACAAGAGCTGATTGTGTTGATTTTGTTGTTAGAATATAATTTTGTACCCATCATTTCATAACTCTAAAAGAGGAATTAGAGAAAGTGAAAAATATAAAAGTTGTAGCTTTATGCCTCATCTAAATGATATGAAACAATTTTTCTTGATTTGGTGTGTGTGAGGAATTATGGCTCCTTCACTAGGGCTGGTTCACAACCAATTAAAATCACCTTAGTCTTTCTGTTTTCTTATATGTTAATGGCCCTAGGTTTTGATTTTGAGAAAATGTAAAACATGAAAGTTGTAAGGTTATATCCTCTATAAACGCCTGTAAAGAAGTTTAGATTGATTTATTGTGTGGTAAGACATATGGCTCATTGATTGTGATTGACCCTATACCCGGATGAAGCCTTGCTTGTCTTTTAATTCTATTTTCCAAGAATTTGATATCTATAGATTAGGAATTTGGCGATGTGTTAAACTTGAAAGTTGTATATTTATATATTATCTATGTGAATGAAAAATATTGTTGCCAAATTTTGTATAGTTGTTGAGATATTACCCCTTCATTATGACTGATTATCACTATGTTAAAAATCTGCTCACCCTGAGATTGGTCATTTGTTTTGGAGATTTTATAGATTGAATTAGACAATGAGTTCCTTTATGTGTTGTGTAACGTCTGGTAAATCAGTTTTGTAATTTTATTTGTAAAATTTGAGATATACCCAAGAATGTAAGACCTACTAAGACTGAGATGACGTTGAAATAGAACAAAATTCAAAAACTCACCCCATTTTTTGTGTCTTATATTGGCCTGAAATTTGAATATGTTGTATCATTGTGTGTCTAGTTTATTCAAAAAAAAAAAGAATCAAGTCATTTGGATAAGTATATATAGAATTATTGCTATGAGAGTGTAGCAAGTTCAAGCTGCCATATAAGGAAAAACATCCATAAACACTAGGTCCACTTGCATGGATCATGCCATAGTTGCATACCAAGCATTCATAATCATTTTGGAATACTTATAATCATGTATGTATCAAATGTTAGGATCTCAACACTTTGAGGATGCCCTAGAGAGAGAACCAAACCTATAGTAAAGGTTGGTTACATCAAAAGGTGAGTAAAAATGATAATTAGATTCTAATGTGTATATGTGTGATAATTTTATGATGTATATGTGATTGAATTGTTACCTTTTACATATGAATACATGTTAAGCAAGAATTATATTGTCTTAATGATTACTTGGTATACCATTATTATGAACACTTGCATATGAAACTAAAATGATGTTGTGATCGGCTTATCAAACACTTGCAAATCACGTGGAAGATAGACTAATATATCCCATTGGCACATGTTATGGATCAAATGGTTCACTTGTTAAATGTTGGCTAGCAAAATTGAATGTCACTTGAATCACATGATTCTTGGGAACAGTGTTTGCCTTGCAAGGTCATGACACAAAAATAATTCTATTGCACTTGTACTTGCATAGTCAATTGTTATACTTGTAATATATCCTAATGATATTCTTATGTTGGTTATACCATAATAATTTGATTATTGTTTTTATTCACTGAGTCACGACTCATGAAATCACAAATTTTTTTTCAGATATTAAAGCATAAGATTGGACATTTTAGTGCTTAGGGTTTTGCATTGAGACATATGGACCACAGGTCGTTGGCTGAATTCCAACTTTCTCTGTCCTTGTGTCATGTACATACATCTAGATAGGAACCAGTTTATAGTCACTAGCCTTGAAATTAGTTAACATATATGTACATTAAATATATGTTGGATTGTGTGTGTATGATGAACAAAACCTTTATGCATATGTATTTCGGACATGAATGCTATGAGTTTTGTAAATGACAATGGTCATTACAAGCTTCCTCCTTAGACCATACCAAAATACCCCTAGCTTCTCATTAAGCTCAATTACGAATAAATTATCAAAATACCTCTGCTTCTCATCAGGCTCAATTATGAGTAAACTACAAAAATACGTCTGACTTCTCATCAAGCCCAATTATGTCCAAATTACCAAAATACCTCCTACGCCCCCATCAAGCCCAATTATAGCTAAACTACCAAAATGCCCCTAGCTTTCCAAAAGACCCCAGAGTACCCAAATTACTAAAATACCTTTATTCTTTTTAGAACACCCTGAGCTTGTTGATTCAAGTCAGCTAACCAAGGTATCCATCAATAACAAAATTGCCCTCTTTAAAATATCATAAGTATTTTCAAGGAAAATCTCTTTCTCTTAGAAATAGGAAGACCTAAGGAAACACTTCAACATCTGGGCCCCAAGCTAGTTACCTTCAAATAAGAGCAAACCCCTAAGATAGGTAGAAGGGCATAAGGATATGGATTCAATTTTACCAATGCTAGAAGGGCCCAAATGACGAAAGGACCAACCAGGGGGCATCCCAATGCTAGAATCATTAATTAGAAAAAATGAAGCACCTATAAAAAAAATTACTAAAACACTTGGTACCTACAAAAAAGTTGTCGAAACCACTTTAGTACCTGCTTGAGAACTGCTTAAAAGTGACCAAATCACCTAGTACATAATAGAAAGCTGCCAAAATCACTTTAGTACTTGCTTGAGAGCTGTTGAAAGTTGCTAAAACACTTGGTACCTATTAGGAAGCTGCTAGAATTACTTTAATACCTGCTTAAAAGCTACTAAAAAGTTACCAAAACACCTAGTACCAGCTACAAAGCTTTTAGAACTACTTTAACACTGCTTAAGGAGATGTTAAAGACCTGTATCCTGAGGGTATCCTTGCTAATGTTTACATCTTATACTTTACTTTGCTATGACTTGTTCAAATCGCCATTTTTCAAATGTTGTTCTCCAAGCCCCATAATATAGAAGGTAAACTATAAGCATTAGATTTTGTACCTCAGGATGTAAAGCCTAATGATGAACTCACTGAAAGAAATCCCCATAACATAATAGGAATTGCCCAAATAAAAAGATGAAAGGCCCTAGAAAACTTTGGAAAAGCTTAAAGACCAAGCCAAACCTAGCTTAGGGCTGCTAGCCAAGCTTAATGGGTTGTATAAACCGTCAAGCAGGGTTGTATAACCCTACAGCAAGGATGTATAGGCTTCCCTAAACCTTAAACCAGAGAATCTTCAAGAAACCCTTTCAACCCTAAGGTTGTTCAACCCTGACACATGGATGTACAATCCACCTTTAGTTGTACAACCCATATGTACACCCTAATTCTAGTACAACATTCTCCTTCTTTGTAATTGGATGTGTCCATGGTGCAACCAGAATTATTTTTGGTATTATGCACCCACCCAACACTTATAAATACCCCCCATTTTAAAGGTGGAGAGGAGGCTTACAAATCAGCTCTCAAACATTCCTAAGCACAAAAAACCTAAACCCTAACCTTGCCCCACTCTCTTCAAGGTAGAACTATGTCTTTATTATTATATGTATGCATTACCTTAATAATTTTTAGAGGATATTGAACTTGTTATGTGCTTCTAAGGGCAAAGACATCCCTAGGACATACCTAGAACCCTTTTCTTAGGTTGTACAACCTTTATTTATTGTTATACGACCTAGTTTTCCTATAACACAACACAAACTCTTACTTTATTCTTTCATATTTCTTTCTTTTTGAGGTACTTTTTATGGTGTTTTATGACTCTAATGGTAGAATAAGGTGAGATTTAATGATATAAGACTCTTATTCACTTTAAAAATGAAGTATTATTTATTTTCCAAATGATTTTCTTTGCCTTTCTATCTAAATGCTTTTGTGTTCTTTATTTTCTTTTATTTTGAAATTATGTTTTGGTTATGTTTTAGATATTGTGAGGCAGTAATCAAGTAAGGAGCTTAAGATTACCATGACCTTGAAAGCCTTATTAGTATTGGAGTTCACGTGTTAGTTATGTGAATAGTTTTTTTTTATTCTTCAATTTCACCTTTTGATTTATCATCATAGCTTCTATAATTGTTAGTTATACCATAAGTTTGCAACTCTTTATGAGTAACATGAGGGAGGGTTCACCAACCATAAGATTTCATTTAAGGTGAATCTTTGTTTTAAGCCATGTGAAGTCCTCCATAACGCTTTGCATTTCATGTTCAAGGTTTTAAGCATTTTATAATTTATGAATCTTGATCATGTTATATTATGTCATATTTGTTTGTGATGATGGAAGGTGTTATTATGGACTTAGAATGCATGTTAGGATACCTTGACTTTATGAGACATAGTGAGATGATTAATATGGACTTGGTTTTCCTTTCTTTGTTTACTTCAAGCTTTCTTTGTTTGTTTTTCATATTGATTGATTACTGAATTATTTCGTCATTTGGGTGTTCATGTGATTACTTAGAATTAGACCATGAGCTTGGTCTAAAACGACTATCGTATATGTATTATAGGATTTTGTGTGTGAATGGATGATGATATATGCATGCTTACCCTATACAATGACGTATGACCCCTTCCCCCATCTCAAATGATAATTATGGATGATAGACGTATGAATCCCTTTGCCATGATACATGATCCCTTTCCTCTTGAAGTTGATGACTTGATTTGTTTAAATGAATCATGCTTAGATGTATGATTAGGGGCATTAATTAGACTGATCAATAACTCAGTTAAAATATTAAAAGTGAACCAAAATGCTCGAAGGTTGAATCCTAATATCTAGGAGGTTTAGGGGTGCCTAACCTCTTCCTTAAGTTGGACTCAATTTCTGAACCTGAACCCTGATGGGGTGAGGATGAAATGGACCTTTTAATTAACTTAGATTAGGTTCAGATTTTGCCTTCCTTAAATTCTTATCCTGACCAAAGTCGAGTGGTGACTCTATATTTCATAGGGATGGTTTGGACTAAGGGCTTTGAAATTGGTAAGGCCTAAAAAGATCCCCATATGGTCTGAATCACATGCCACACCTTAGGGTCACTATCAACATAGATACCCTTGTCCTCTCAATCCCCCATTGGTTGATAAAAGGATAGTCACAAGTAAGATTTCACTAGTTTGAGCACAACCGTGAAACCCTGATCTTAAGTGCTCATAATGTGAATATTATTTTGGCCTTGTAATTTCCCCTTTTGCTAATGGCATTATACTGCTTTTGATGGCTAGTAGTGTATATGGATGTCATAACTCTTTTGGAGTAGCAAGAGAGAGAGTTCATCAAACCTAGGACCACTTTTGTAATGATTTTGCATTAGGCCATTGGGGATCCTCCATTATGTTTTGCATGGCATGTTTATGGAATCTTGCTCTTTCCCAGTGCATGTATTTATGCTCTAATGTTTTAATGCTTTCCATATGATGTTGGGATGTGATATTATGGACTTATATGTATATTTAGGAACCCTTACATGATAGAGATGGCAATATGTGCTATGGTCTTTTTTTGTGCTTTGGGTTTATTTAGTTTGCCTTATGTCCCTTTCAATTACTAACTTGTTCTCTTCTTTTGGGTATAGGTCTTCTTACTTGAATTAGAACATGAATTTGGTCTTGACCACTATCTCATGTGATTATGGATGATCTTGATGTGTGATGTGTATGGATATGCATGATAATCCCTATACCATGATGCATTATCCTCTCTCTCTTTTAGATAATTATGCTTGAATGTATGTATCCCCTATACCATGATGCATGACTCTACTCCCTTTTGGATTGATGGAATGATTTGATTGGCTTCATTCTGTTAGGGGCATGCTAAGGATTGTTAATCAGACTAATCGATAATTCAATTAAAAAAATTAAAAGTGACCAAAAGATGCTCGAAGGCTGGATCCCAATATCTAGGCAGTTTAGGGGTGCCTAACTTCTTCCCTAAGCTATATACAATTTTTGAACCTAATCTCTGATGGAGTGAAGACTAAATTGGCCTTCTAATTAACTTAGATCAGTTTAGATTTTGCCTTCCTAGATTCTTCTCTTGATTAAAGTCGTGTGATGACTCCACATTTTTTAAGAATATTACTAATGTATTGTCCATCGTTTGGTCCTTCAATGACCATCACCTTGGACTTAGGGCCTTGAATTTTGCAAGGCTTTTGTAAAGATCCCAATCCTCTTGATCCCCTATTAATTGACAAAAGAATGGAGTCACAAGTAAGATTCCACTAGTTCGAGCAAAACTCGGGGCGCTCATAATATGCATGTATTATTTAACATTTACAAAAATATACACATTTTTTATGTTAATAAAAAGTAATTTTATATATTTAAATTATGGCTTAATTTTAGTATTCAAAGTTATAAAAAATGAAATTGATATATCAAAATTTGACATATGTATATATTTTTATGTTAATAAAAAGTAATTTTATATATTTAAATTATGGTTCAATATTAATTTTTAATGTTATAAAAAAAAATGAAATTGATATGTCAAAATTTGACATGTGTGTACATTTTTGTATTGATAAAAGAATGGAGTCACAAACAAAATTTTACTAGTTTGAGCGAAACCGGAAATGTTCACAATATGCATGTATTATTTAGTGCTCACATTTTTTATGTTAATAAAAAGTAATTTGATATATCTAAATGGTGGTTTAATTTTAATCTTCAAAGTTATAAGAAAAATAAAATTGATATATCAAAATTTGACATATCTATACATTTTTATGTTAATAAAAAGTAATTTTATATATTTAAATTATGGTTTAATTTTAATCTTTAATGTTATAAAAATTGAAATTGATATATCAAAATTTGACATATGTATACATTTTTTATTGTGATAAGTTATTTTAAAATAAGAAATTATTTATTATGATAAAATAATTTTGTAATAATATATTAAACATTAAATATAGTTACAAAAGTATTATTATGCCAAAATTATTTTCTCATTCCATATAATTTTACTGTCTCAATTTTAATAAAAAATATTTTATACTAAAATTTGGTGTTTTTCTAATTGTTTATTATGATAAAATTATTTTATATTAATTTATTAACTGATTAAATATAGTAATGAATGGATTATTATGATAAAATTAGTTTCTCATAGTTTATAATTTCATACGTGCCAAATTTGGTGCCATGATTTTACGATAAAATATAGTGGTGAAAATATTTGTCAATTATTTTGCCAAATATTTGTTCATTTACTATGATAAAAATATTTGCCAATTATTTCCTTAATGTTCATTTACTATGATAAAAATATTTGTCAATTATTTTGCCATAAGTTGATTAATTTTTCACGAGAATTATAATAAATTTAAATTTTGTCACGGTAATAATATTAATTTTATCACAAAATTTTGTTATAATAATCAAATTTGCTTATAGTGGATTGGCTAAGATAGATGTGCAATATCAATGTGATGTATTGGCCCTTGAGCAATAAGAAGGGGGTTGAATTGATGAGAAATTTGAAAATTGGAGGGAAGGTAATGAAAGATGGATATAGAAGGAGTAGGAGAAGAGATAGAGGCACAATATTTTATAGTAATTTGGGTGTTAACAAACCCTACATCCACTCCCCAATTCTTCACAATTAAGTATTCTACCAACACTAGATGGTGTTTCCAAGCTCACACAAAACTTGTACACTTTATGTTTTATGGCTCACACAACCTTACAACTTGTGTTTTAAGGCTCACACAAAAACCTCTAAAGTGTTTCCCAGGGGCTCATACTTAACCTATTATAAGATTTTTACAACTAGGCTAATTATCAAGCCCAATTACAATGGTGTTTAATGCTTATACCCAACAATACCAACTCATATATAAGGAATTAAAGGTTGAGAACAAAAATTGCAAGAGTTTGGCTATATTCAATGTTATTCTCTTACATTCATGTTTGTTTGGTAAAGTATTTAAAGGCAATAACCACTAAAGAGATGTTGCAAAGAAACTATGTCTAAATCTTTAAGGCATGCTAGGTAAATCTTACATTTAATGCCTATCAAACAGATTTTGTGGTAATGACAAGCATTCACAATCGTGATTTCTCTTCTTACACCAAATTTGTTGAAATCCCAATAAAAAACCCCATTTGTATCTAATGGCTAGTCCAATGGCATGTTGTTATTGGTCTTCCAAGAAAAATAGTCGTTGTGTTCTTCCAACCAAACAAAACTAGTGATCGCGAGTTATTTTCCGCTTGGATGTGATTGGCACCGCGAATCTGTTTGTTTGATAATGAGAAATTGCCTCAATAGGTCGTGGTCTCGAAGACTATTGAACACTGCTAAATTTCAATATGCTAATGGTTATCTTAGACACTTGGGAAGCTCTAGTTATGCACTTGGTTCCCTCTGGGTAACTCTCAAAGTCACGGTCGCGATCATGGATGCGATGGTCGCCATAAATTTGACTGTTTGAACTTCATGGCTTTCTTAGCAAAATCGCAGCTATGATTTTATCTATGAATTTGTCTGAACTAAAATCATCCAATCCTTTTGCAAGATAATGATCGCAAACTGCGAATTAGAATGCCTTTTGCAATGCTTGAGACATATACTCCTAATCAACTTTTAATCAAACCTATCTTAAAAACTATAAAATTAACACTTAAAATTGATGTTATATCCTACCTATATTATCAACATCAAAAGAGAGTTTTGACTTAGGTTTGACCAACCTAATCTAATAATCTCCCTTTTTTGAATTCAACAACTTAGATTGATTTTGCAAGGGATAAAGAATTGCATAAGTGTCAAGTTGAAATAGTTAACTTAATTTAACAAATTAAACTTGTTAAAATTTAAATTCAAAGTTAAAATGCAAATAAATTAATTGAGATTGCTCCCCCTTATGTAATTGCTTTCACTATTTCTCTCCTCTTTATCAAGATCAAAAATAGAGAACAAGATAATGATTAGGATAAGTATAAAGTGATGAAAATAAATAACAACCATAGAGGGAACAAAAACTTCAAATTTTAATAATATGGAAACATGATAAATAAACATAAACATAATTAAACAAAAATAATAATTTTTAGGATCACAAACTTAGTTATAAGATAGAAATAGAAAAAGAATTACAAGCCTAAGAAAAACCATAAAATTGGAGAGCTGTCATCATCTTTAGAATCTCTAACTTTCTCATCCCCTCTTGCACCTTGTGCTTCATCTCCTTCTTCTACTCCTTAGTCTTTCTCTTCTTCTATAGTATCCTCCCAATCTTTAAAATCTGGGAGATGGCAAGGTATTACACTTACCTTCTCTTAAAAGTCCACTAAGTCACTATAGAGGTGGGAAAGAAGAAGAAATCTCCTTTTTACATACACATCACCTTGTCTAAAAGAAATATCCTCTTTACGTGCACATCACCTTGTCTAACTTCTTGTTAATAAAAGAGAAAAAGATGGTAGAAGTCTTCAGTTTTACTTTAGGCTTAGGAGATGAGATTGGTTGGGCACATTCCTTTATCACCAGCCTCTTTCTTTTTGAAACTTGAGTTGTTTCATGCTTTTTAGCCCCAATAGACCCCAAGTATATATATATATATATATATAAGTATTTAGATGGATAGCCTTAGCATTTATGAGATAGAGTATACCAAGGAAGATTTGGGAGGGCAAGTATTTTTTAGTGAGGAATTTTTCATTTTCCTCTGTTAGGGTTCCCACATAATGGTGACATGAGAGGGGGGAAGAAATTAGCTTCTAAAAATTGGCTTTTAGGGTTAATACTCATGTTAATTAATTATGTTGCAAACCATTAACTAAAAGAACATTATCAATAAGTGAACAACTAGCCTTTTCAATTGTTCTAATACCAATTACGTTGTCGTTACATTGTTCTCAAAAAGTGACATTGCCACCTTTCTTCTCTTTTATGGCTATGAATAGCTTTTTGTTACTCTTCATATGCTTTAAGTATCCATTTTCCACATGCCAATCATAGTCTTCATTAATGGTTACCATATATTCTTATACACAAAAAATAAATTACCTTTATTTAGGTACCTAAGTATACTTTGGTCCTTAGTGGCTAGGTCTTGAAAGGTCCTCTAATTTGAGGTGAGACTTCCTATAGACTTGTAGGTTTTTCTCTTTTGTATAAGTAGAGGGCCTTTTCATACCATGATGGTGAGAATGTGAGCATGTGCAAGAATGACTAAAAGTAGAAGAGAATTTTTTATGTGTGTGTAAGGTGAGCATGCTTCTTATTGAAAATGAATGCATGATTAGCCTTTTTAGGCTTAGCCTTTAAGATTTGGGATGACTTCCTCTTGCCTTCGGGCATAGGTGGCTTAGTGTTAGGAGCACTCTTCCTCCCAATTACCTCAATACTAAATGTTTAAGGTGCTAAAGCTCTAATAAAAGCAGTAAGAGAGGGTGTGATTGATGAGGAGGCTCAATTGAAGCCTAGACCATGTCTTACTAAAAGAGGTCTTTGAGATACAATTAATTTATCTAAAGCTTCCTTCCTTTTATGAAACTTAGAAATAAAATTTATAAGCTCAATTGCCTTTCTTTTTAAAGAATCATTTTTCTTTCTTAAGGAATTTAGAGAAGAAGAAGATTTAGTAAGACTCTTAATAGTTTTTTAGTGTTCTTCATTTGAAGTCCTCAACTCACTTACAAGCTCATTTAATGAGTTAAACTCATTTTCTGGTTTTGAGCATTTCTTTTTGTAAGTTTTCATTTGTGACTTATACTTGTCACATCTCAAAGTAAGAGCTTTTAAGAGCTCAAAATCTACATCATCATATGCATCATAATTTTCACTAGAATGGGATGAAAAACTTATCTCATTAGATGAGTCCCCTTATGCCATGAAACATAGATTTGCTACTTCCTCATCTTCATCTTTTTTACTAGAGTTGTCATTCCAAGTGGCTTTAAAGCTTTTATTTTTTTCTTTGTCCCCTTTTTTCTTCTTTTTCAGTTTAGGGCAATCATATTTAATGCAGCCTTGCTTGCTACACTTATAACATGTTTCTTCCTTCTTTTCTTTGAGGTTAGAAGATGCCTTCTTGAAGTTTCTTGTATATTTTCTTCTTCTTATCAGCTCCTTAGTTCTTCTAAAAAGCATGGTCAACACTTACTTTTTTTTTTTAATTATCATCATTATTTGAGACAACTTCTACCTCTTTATCTTTGGTTAAGGATTTAAGGGTCAAGGTCTTCTTTTCTGTTTTGTCATTCTTGTCCCCTTGCCCTCTCATATTCTTCATTTCCTTATCCTTTTTTAAGGCTAGATCATGAGTGAGAAGCTTGCCTATGAGGACATCTATTGGCACCTTTCTAATTTATGGATTTGACTTTTTAATACTACACACCCTTGCACTAAACTTTTTAAGAGTTAAAGATTTGAGTATTTTAGTGTCTACCTAATGATTGATGAGTACTTTTCTAGATTTCTTCATATTTGTGATGATCGATAGGAGTCTATTTGTCATATCAGTGATGATTTCATTGCCTTTCATCATGAATAGCTTCTATTTTGGCACGTACATCTCTAATCTGCTGGACTTCACCAAGGTTGTGCCTTCATGACAGTTCTCCAAAGCTTTCCATATTTCATGAGTAGTAAGGCAATGTTGTAGTCTTCCAATCTCCTCCCCTGGCAAGGAGCTAAGAAGAATTGTCATTGCCCTTTTATTCCTTCCATTAGATCTTCTATGAGCTTCCATGTAATCCTCCCTTGAGATTAACTCTTCACTTCCATCAACCACCTTAGTAGGAGGCTTCCATTCTTTTGCAACTATATCTCAAAGATCCACCACATCGCTATCCAAATATATCTTAATCGTATACTTCTAATACATATAGTTGGATCCATCGAAGTATGACTTGAGATGGGCGTGAATTCCTTCTTGTGCCATTTGTCTTTACTCACACAATTAAGGGTTTCTATGAGACCTTGCTTTGATACCACTTGGTGACCCTTGAGCACTAAGAAGGGGGTTGAATTAGTGAAAAATTTGAAGGAAGGAAATGAAAGATGGATATAGAAGAAGTAGGAGAAAAGATAGAGGCACAATATTTTATAGCGGTTAAGGTGTTAACTAACCCTGTGTGCACTCCTCAATTCTTAATAATTAGGTATTCTACTAACACTAAATGGTGTTTCCAAGCTCACACCAAACTTGTACACTTTGTGTTTATGGCTCACACATAACCTTACAACTTATGTTCTAAGGCTCATACAAAAACCTCTTAAGTGTTTCCTAGAGGCTTACACTTAACCTATTACAAGAGTTTTACAACTAGGCTAACTGTTAAACCCAATTACAATGGTGTTTAATGCTTACACCCAACAATACCAACTCATATACGAGAAATTCAAGGTTGAGAAATAAAATTGCAAGAGTTTAGCTATATTAAAAGATATTCTCTTGTATTCATATATGTTTGGTGGAGTATTTATAGGCAATAACCATCAAAGATATGTTACAAAGAAACTATGTTTAAATCTTTAAGGCATGCTAGGTAAATCTTGATTAAATGCCTATCAGATAGATTTTGCCGTCACGACTGGTCATTCGCGGTTGCGATTTCTCTTCTTGCACCAAATTTGCTTAAATCATGGTATAAAACCTTACATGTATCTAACGAATAGTCCATGAGGCATGCTATCATTTGTTTTTCAAGAAAAATAGTTGTTGTGTTCTTCTAACTATATAAAAATCATAATCGCGAGTTATTTTCCTCTTATATGCGATTAGCACCACAAATCCATCTGTTTGATCAGGAGAAGTTACTTCAATAGTTTGCAATCTCGAAGACTATTTCACCCTCATAAATTTTGATATGCTAATGGTTATCTTGGACACTAATGAAGCATTTAACTTAATACCATGGAGCCCAACTTGTGGAGAGCATCTAAGCATGACCCCATTCAGCCAAGGCATGTAAAAAGAAGCCCAAGGCATGTAAAAGGAAGCCCAAGTCCTGTAAGCAAGAAAATAAGGCCCAAAGTCAAATATTCTTGCAAGATTTCCTTAGTTGGCAATATTTCCTAATGCCATTAGGATTTCCTCATTAGGTTGAATCCTTTTCCTTTTCTATTTAGGAAGAGTTGTTCTTTAGTTAGGAAAGTATCTTGGTCTAATCTTATTGACCAATCATAATGTTTCCTTAGTTTTCCTATTTAGTTTAGGATTTCCTTTTCCTTATTACATTAGGAAATATTGAATTCTGTTAAGGAATGTAAACCAAATCCTAATTGGTTTTGGATTAAGCATTATAAGTCTATATAAATAGTCTTCATATTCTACCAAGAGGAATTAATGAATTGTATCAATATTATTATTATTAGCAATTTTGCTTGTGAGATAAAATTCTCTTCTTGAGTTCTTGAGCGAACTTGGTGAGATTATTGAGTGAAGGCTTAATAATTTCACAAACTTGTTAATTATGATCTTAAATTGGCTTAGTTAAGGTTTGAGTTAACACAACTTTGAATCTTTATAACTTAGCTAGAAATAAGTTTTCTAGATGTCTAGTTGGGATTTGAAGATCAAAACTCTAATACTTGGTTTGATAGATTTTGGACAACTATTCTTTAGCATACGGGTAAGGATCAATCCAACCTTGTTCGTATCAGGTTTAGATGTTGGGTTTTATAGAAGGAGCACGATGAGGAAATAAAAATTTTTTATATATAAAACCTATTAAGGATCCATCTAATTCTATTAATTCAATTAGAAAAGATGTGAAAAACTTACTAATTCAAGCAAGAATCACAGATCTGTTGGAAGATAGAAAGGGAGTTTACATTGGTAACACTCTACTTGAGCTAGGTGTCGTATCTAGATGTTAGCAAAGTTTTAATGTCCTCTACAAGTATCCACTCGAACATGCTATCTCCAAATTGAATAGCATGCTAACACTAAGGTTCCCCCCCCCCTCTCTCTCTCTCTCTCTCTCTCTCTCTCTAAAATGTTTTTTGAAAAGTAATGTGAATGATCACTCATTCTATCAAAAACCCTAGAAAAGATTAATATATCTTAACTATTAAGATATACACATTATTGGACTAGGATGGTTAATCCTAAGTCTTGAACCTCTTTTGATCTTTACAAAGGAGATTGATCGATCCTAATGTTTCCATTAAGTGTTGTTTTGTAAAATTTAGTTAGGATTTTCAAGGGAAAGTTGGATGGAGTTCATAATCTTCAAGAAGGCAAAGTTCATCCAAATTCGCAGTCAGTAACTTCTAATTCGCGATCGCTACTTAACTCAAAAATAGGGTGAAACTAGGCTAGACGAATTCACAGGCATTATCACTGTCGCGACTCATCCAAAGGTGGCAATGTCAAAGTCACAGATGAATTCGCGGTCAGTGTCGCATCTGAATTGTAACTGCGAATTTCATAGTCACTGAAGAGAGAACCAAGTCCACAACCACAATGTGCCAAGTGTCTTAGGTATACATTGAAGAACAAAATTCATGAGGGTGACATTGTGGGTAGCGACCGCGATTAATGAAGATGAAGATTCTTCTTCTTCAAACAGAAGAATTCACATCCTAAGTCATGCATTATATAAGGAATGATCATGGCCTCAAAGTTTATAGGCAGTTAAAAAGCAATGACTATATTTTCCTGATGGACCAATGAGGAGCTGACATGTGGACTAGTCGTTAGACACAAACGGGGTTTTCTTCCACAATTTTTGGCTTCGATATGGAAATTGCAATGTCACGATCGCGAATCTTCAGTAGTGACTGCAACTCCTGCCTGTCATGCAATTAATACAGAATCTACCTAGCATGTCTTGGAGATTTAATGAGCTTCATAGTGTAACGTCTCTTAGGTGGGTATGAGCTATAAATATTCTACCAAACAAATGTAAATGCAAGAGAATTCATTAACTTGTAACAAAATTCTTGCAAATTTACTACTCATTCTTTCAATTCTTCTTTATGCTTTAAGTGATTGTTTGGTATGAGCATTAAACAATAATTGTAATAGGTTTTAGTATAAGTTTGTGAAAATACTTTAGAAAGGTTTTAGTGTGAGCCTATGAAAACACTTCAGAGAGGTTTTGGTGTTAACCTTAGAAAACACTTATAAGAAAGGTTGTTGTGTGTACCTTAAAAATACAAAGTGTAAAAGTTAGGTGTGAGCTTGGAAACACCATTTTGAGTGAATAAAACACCCAATTGTAGAGAATTAAGGAGTATAGGATGGAGATTTATCTTAATACAAATGTAGTAGACCTTTGGGATGTAGTTGTCAAAAAATAGAAGCCACCCTTGAAAGTAGTGGATGGAATTGAAGAACTCATTCCAAGGGAAGATTAGGTTGAAGCTCATAAGAGGTCAAATGGCAAAAAGAAGAGAGCAATGGCCATTCTTCTAAGCTCTCTCTCTAGGGAAGAGATTAGAAGAGTGCAACATTTCCAAATAGCTCATGCCATTTAGAAGACTCTTAAAAACTATCATGAGGGCATAACACTAGTTAAATTAAGCAGATTAGAGATGTACGTGATGGAATGGGAGCCCTTCATGATGAAAGACCATGAAAGCATCATTGAAATGATGAATATACTTCTATCCATCATAAAAAACATGAAGAAATTTGGAAGGATTCTCACCAACTATGAGGTAAACACAAAAATCCTTAAAACTCTTTCATAAGATAAGTTTGGTGCAAGAGTGTGCAACATTTAAGAGTCTAACCCGGAGATTGGAAAGGTTTCTATAGATGTATTGATAGACAAACTCTTAACTCATGAGTTAGCCTTATAAAAGGATGAGCAAATCAAGAAATTAAGGGGCCAAAGAGAAAAATTAGAAAAAGAAAGAAGAACCTTGGCACTCAAATCCTCAACCAAGGAGAAGGAGGTAGAAACAACCTCTAGTGATGAAGAAAGTAACAAAGATGAAGAAGAGCTAGCAATGCTCTCAAAAAGGACTAAGGAGTTAATTAGAAGAAGAAAAAAAAAAGAAGAAGCTTCAAAAAGATAACTCATAATCCTAGAGAGAGATATAATGAAGTCACTTGCTATGAGTGTGGCAAGCAAGGCCACAATAAATATGATTGACCCAAGGAGAAGAAGAAGAGTTTCTTAGCCACTTGGGATGACAACTCAAGTGATGATGAAGAAGAAGGAGAAGTTGCCAACATTAGCTTCATGGCATAAGAAGAATCTCCAAATGAGATAAGTACTTCATCTCACTCTCATTTAGATTTAGATGATTTTGATGAGATAGATGAAGAGCTTTTAGAGGCTCTTACTATGAGATGTGACAAATATAAGTCACAAATGAAGTCTTATAAGAAAAAATGACTAAAATTAGAGGATGATTATAAATCCCTCAATGATCTTCTAAGTGAATTGAGAGCATCAAATGATGAACTCAAGGAATCTATGAGAGCATTAAATGATGAACTCAAGGAATCTATGGAAAATCTTTCCATATCATCTTCATTATTGGCTTCATTAGGAAAAGTGAATAACTCCCTAAAAAGAGAAGTCACCGAGCTTAGAAGCTCAATCTCTAAGTTCCACAAAGGAAATGAAGCCTTGGACACATTGATTGTGTCTAAAAAATCACCATTGATTAGACATGGTTTAGGCTTCAATGGGGCCTCCTCATCATCACATACTATATTTGTTGGACCATCAACCTTAAGTGTTGAGGTAATTGGGAAGAAAAGTGCTTCTAACATTAAGCCTTCTAAGCTTGAGGGCAAAGGGAAAGCTCCCCCAAGCTCAAGAGCTAATGCTCAAAAAGCCAATCATGCTTACATGTATAACAAAAATCACACTCACACACATAATCCTAAACAATTCTTTACTACTTCTCATCACACATGCATATGCATGCACTCACAAAATCAAAGTATGAGGCCTCCTACTCATACTAAGTTTGTGCATAGGAGAAAAACTCATAAGTTTAAACTCCAATGTCATTATTGCATGAAATTTGAGCATTTTAATATTCATTATTTTATTAAGAAGGCTCACCTCAAATTAGAGGACCCTTCAACTCCTAACCTCTTAGTGCCCAAGTATGCTTAGGTACCTAAGAAAAGCTTTTATTGTGTAGGGAAGTGTGGCAACCACTAATAAATCAAACAACTGGCATGTGGATAGTGAATGTTCTAAGCATATGACTGGAAACAAAAAGCTATTCATGACATTGAAGGACAAAGAAGGTGGAGATGTCACATTTGGTAACAATGCCAGGGTAAGGTAATTGGCATTGAAACCATTGGTAAGATGGTTGTTCCTTGATTGACAATGTTTTATTAGTTAGTGGCTTACAACATAATTTATTGAGTGTAAGTCAACTGTATGACAAAGGTAATAAAATCACCTTTGATCTTAGAGAATGTCGAGTCACCACCTTAGTGGATGATGAGGTTATTTTTAAGGTTAAAAGGAAAAGCAATACCTACTTAATTGACTTAGACAATTTGGCTAACCAATCTTTTAAGTGTCTTATATCTTTGAGCAATGAAGCTTGGTTATGGCATAGAAGGCTTGGACATGCAAGCATGCATCTCTTTCAAAGCCTATATAAAGGAAAGTTAGTGGAAGGCCTTCCCAAGCTAAATTTCACTAAAGACAAGACATGTGATCCTTGCCAAATGGGGAAGCAACATCAAGTGATGCAAACAACCAAGGCAAGTTAGCAAAGGATCCACTTCAACTTCAAGGCCCAATCATAAAGGGAAGCCTAAAGAAGTTTAAGGATGTAATTGGAGCATTCATGCAATAAGAAATTACACTTTGATTAGCCTAAGAAGAGCAAAGGATGTTTGAAGCCAATTAAAAGCTTATGGGAGCTTAAACTCTTCAAATGGAGCACTTAACTTAATACAATTGAGCCCAACTTGTGGAGAGCATCCAAGCATGACCCAATT
>CATIWR010370770.1:0-49072 GCA_949677035.1 Omphalea diandra
TTAAATATTTGAGGATTTATGATTCAAATATCCAGGTTCTCAAGGCCTTTGCAAACACTGGAGTTGAACTTATGGTTGGAATTCCAAATGCAGACTTATTGGCGATATCCCAATTTCAATCCAATGCTGACACATGGTTGAGGAATAGCATTCTTCCTTACTATCCTGCGACAAAGATATCATACATTACAGTTGGAGCTGAAGTCACAGAGGCCCCCAATAACGTCTCTGCCCAAGTTATACCTGCAATGCATAATGTCCTCACAGCCCTGAAAAAAGTCGGTTTGCATAAAAGGATTAAAATATCAAGCACACATTCCCTTGGGGTCTTGTCTCGTTCATTTCCACCATCTGCTGGGGCTTTTAATAGCAGCCATGCATTCTTTCTAAAGCCCATGTTGGAATTCCTTGCTGAAAACCAATCTCCATTTATGGTTAATATTTATCCGTACTATGCATATAGAGATTCTCCTAATAATATTTCTTTGGATTACGCCCTGTTTGAGTCATCTTCAGAAGTGATAGATCCAAACACTGGCTTGCTGTACACAAACATGTTTGATGCTCAGGTTGATTCCCTTTATTTTGCCTTGATGGCTTTGAATTTCAGGACAATTAAGGTTATGGTCACTGAGACAGGCTGGCCGTCAAAAGGGTCGCCAAATGAGACAGCTGCTACTCCTGATAATGCTCAGACTTATAACACCAATTTGATTCGTCATGTCATCAATAACTCAGGTACTCCAGCGAAGCCTGGAGAAGAGCTAGATATTTATATATTCTCGTTGTTCAATGAGAACAGGAAGCCTGGCTTGGAATCCGAAAGAAACTGGGGTTTATTTTTTCCAGGCGGGACAAGTGTCTACAAGTTGGATTTTACAGGAAGAGGGGTTGTTGATGTACCCAAAAACACCAATCTTTCCAGTTTTAATGGAACAACATGGTGCATTGCTTCAAGTAATGCTTCTCAACTTGACTTGCAGAGTGCCTTAGATTGGGCATGTGGTCCTGGGAATGTGGACTGTTCGGCCATTCAGCCTAGCCAGCCTTGTTTTGAGCCAGATGCTCTACTTTCACATGCATCCTATGCGTTCAACAGTTACTACCAGCAAAATGGGGCTTCTGATGTTGCTTGCAGTTTTGGTGGGGCGGGAGTTAAAGTTGACAAGGATCCCAGTATGTGTACAATCGTGCAACTTTGTTTTCTATTTTCTTAAAATCTTTTATATCTTAGTTTAGTTCCTTTTCTAGAAAAGGCTCTCACTTACTATAAAACTCTCTTGTAACTTGTTTATGCAGGCTATGATAATTGCTTTTATATGACAACCGGGTAAGTTTTAATCAACCAGCATTTCCTGTGTAGGTTGCTGCCATTAATATATGGTATTGCTAAATATATGCCATGCATCTATCATACAGGACCAATACAAAAGCGGCAACTAACACAACAGCAATGGCTTCAACTTCTTCCTTCTCATCACATAATGCAGTTTATGCATGGGCTTCCACTTTCATTGTTATTACATTCCTTGCACTTCTGAACATTGGCAATGCATGACGAAGCTTGATCCATGGAAGCACGGTAAAGTCTGCTGAAATGATATGATGGAAATGCAATTTCTTCTGATGCAGGAAAACATATCAATAATGAATGGGTGAGAATATGTTAAGTAGAATGAAGACATCTGCCTGCTGTTAGTTTTTGTATACTTAGTAGGTAATCAGAGGTGGAATGCAAGATTAATTCATTTTGTTATGCCATTAAATTTACATGCTAGTAAATATATTTTTTGGTTCTCAGCCTTTTGTCTAAGTGTTTGTTTCAATGCTATGGAAAGTACAGTTTTTGTTAAGATATCAACTATTAAGATGCATTAACGATCATCATCCTATTCATGCTTTTGCTGTGCTTTGTTCAAGATAAGCAAATGCCACTCAATCACTTTGTCTCAGGCTATGTGAATTTTGTTATATGGATAAGACTGAAATGATAAATAAAATCAGCTTCTCTGCTATGCAGAAACACTGAAACCCAAACGGTTCTGAAGAGAAGCAATAGGAGACCATGGTAAGCTGCATTTGGTTTTAGAGAACTAAATAAAATGAGTTTTGAGCTTGAACAGAAACACAATGTTAATGAATTTAACTGAGTTGGTTGTGGTTAATTTAGCTACAGTTTGATTATAACTAATTTTTTTAAAAATAAATACAAGGGTTAATCTTCGATTAATGCATCCGGATATCTTAACAAGGTTGACACTTTTATAACATCTATTAAATCATGCTCAAATTAAAATTTTATTCAACTAATTAATCGCTCAAAAATTTTTATAATCTCTTTGCATCAGACATCATTATTTCAATGAAAGATTATAACTTATTCATGAACTTGATTTTAAACTAATGTTCATTAACTACATTTACATCTTTACATCTTAAAGAAAGTGGTAGCATATGTTGGAGGATTTGACCAATGACCATAAGCATCAATCAAGTTTGATTGATGCATCTAAACATCCTAACAAGGCTGACACTTTTATAGCATCATTAAATCATTCTCAAATTAAAATTGGAGAACAACTAATTAATCGCTTAAAATTTTTTATAATGTCTTTGCATCATACATCATTATTTCGATGAAAGATTATAACTTATTGATGAACTTGATTTTAAACTACTTATGTTCATTAACTACATTTACACCTTCACATCTTAAAGAAATAGGTAGTATATGTTGGAGCATTTGACCAATGACCATAAAAGCTTTAGGTGATATCTATTGAATAAGTCGTGCAATTATCAGACTAGCTGGTTCAGTAGCATTTGCTTCATTTTCCTCCTTGCAAAATGAATCTCTCATAAGCTAATTTCTTATGTCTAACATTTCTCCAGAACATCGGCAAACGAGTTACGAAGATTGCTGATTCGTGCTAACGTGATTCAAGAGTGTGTAGTGTTAATTTTTAGGATAAAATACTATTATACTTCTGAAGTTTACTTAATATATTACTTAGTCCTCAGTCCTTGCATTTTTAAAAATATATTTCTATATTTTATCTCCTTAAACTTCGAGTTGCTTCTATCCAAAAAAGAAATTTTTTTTTTCTCTAATTATCAACTACATAGCCTTTATTATTTTAAAATTGTAAATTATTTAAATCCTTGATGAAAATTCTCTTTTAATTTTAAAAACGTATCCCTAATAATATAATTTTAAAAACATAGAATTAAATAGTGTACTAAGGTAAATCTTAAGTATAAGGATATTTAGCCTGAAAGCACCATTCAAAATCCAAGCAGTTATCAAAGTCATCGAAATAAGACGATATCCAAATTCATCCATCCAGCGGGCGAATGAATCAATGCTGCAGCCCGGAGTTGCTCCGTTCCGGCATCAGGACGTCCCCTTTACTTTGACCAACAAGTTCTCAAACCCTTCCTTTCTATCTGTCAATAAGCAGCTCCTTGTCATTCATTGATTGATTCAAAGTAGTTATAACTTTGTTTCCAAGTCCAAGCGCTGGCAGTTCAAGATAAAGGAACTGTCAAAAGCGTGATAACTGATATGCTAGCACTTGCCTAAGCTTGGTGGGATTGCCAATATCTCCAGAGAAGAAAGGAGAAAAGGGTGTTGAATCAGAGACTTGAGGAAGAATACCAGTATCAACTTATGTTTACCCAGGAAGGTGCCTTATTTTCTGCAGGCTTTTGATAACTCTTTCACAAGATTTTGCTACTCAATTGCATGAGAAAGAAACATGAGAGCCACGATTCCTTCCGCTTTTCCAAAACTACTAGCATCGCCCATACAACAATTTTCTTTATCTCAACCAAACGCCACAATAAAAAATTAAAACTGGAATAAGAGAGGACACGCACAGGACTACTTTCAAATTCATGCCAATCAAATTATCACATGCATTAGATGAAATCCACTGTAGTTTAGACAGTACTCACTCGACAATCATCAGACCATAATCAAACTAGTACAATAACAGAGCCATCACATCCATTCACTTTAACAAGCACCAGACCTATTTCTTTTCCACACAGTGTTCCTCTTGACTTTTAATATTTCATAATATTATTTCACCGCATTTAGCCCTTCCAAAGTGCAGATAGGCATCATGAAGCTTGTATAGAAGCCAAGAAAAATGCAATAAATAGCAGGACAAATATAGAGATTAAAGGCCCTGATCAATGAGATAGTCACCAAGCCTTTCAACGATCATGTTGCACTGGCCTGGAGTCATTGGCTCATCATAGATACCAATGATTAAGGCCTGACAGGTCTTCTTAACAGTAACTCCACCAGGTCCCTGAAATTGAAGTGACATCAGAAGATGATAAGAAGATCGTAACATGCAAATGCAACAAGAATCAAATAAGTAAATACATCAAACATACAGTGCTGCAGATTGCAAAATCACAAAAGCAATTATTTCTTGGTTTAAAAAACTTCCCATGGACACCAAGAAAGTAATGCCAAGGGAGCCAACAATAGCCAAAAATGAACTTGTAAATGTTTCCCCTAATATTAGAAGATCTAGTGGTGACACAGAGCAGTTGCCAGTGGACAGGAACACAATTTTTTAACACAGAATCTACAACATTCTCAGTATTAATCACGTGATTGTTTATGTGATCACGTGATTGTTTATGTGCTTATACTAAACATGGTATTTTAACCACATTAGAATGCAAATATAAGTCAATAAAAGGAATGTTTGCAGTTGCTATTGCTAATATACAAACTTCAGGACTAAAAAACAGAAAACATCCTCTTCGCTAACTGGTAACAGATTTTTCATTGACTTTTTAACATAAACTCATATTTGAAGCTTTTGCAAATGTCTATTGTATTAGACTACCAATAGCTAAAAATAGGCCAAAAAACCTAAAACTCTTGTGGTTAGCTAATAATTAAAGCTTTCTATGATAACCATGCCAAACATGATCTAAATGTGGTGAACAAAACGAAAATAAAATATTGAATAGGAGTACAGTAGATCACCTTCTTCCCTCGAATGACAGCTCCAGGCTCGCCTTGGATGACCATGTATTTAGTGCCGCCAAGGTACAAGCCAGTGGGAGCAAGTGATCCAGGCTCGTTAAAGTCATTCATAATGGCAGTAATTTCTTCAGGCTTGAACTAAAAAACAAACCATCCACCACATAAAACAAATCAGCATGCAATAATGATATTCTTTATCAACCATTACTGCAAAACACATTAAAAGATGGTCATTTAGTGTGCCCATCTGCACCATAAATATAATAGTTTTTTTCAATATTGCCAAACTAGATCAAGAAACCCAAAAAAAAAAAAAAAAAGAAACTTTATAGATAAATTGCAAATTGATTGATGAAAAATAAGCAGACCAACAACATTTGAAGCAGGAATCAAAAGCCACAACAAGATCAACCATCTCCGGCCAAAAAATAAGAAATAAAGCAAACAACAAATCATCAAATAAATCAGATCAAACAAAAAGAGATCTATTTCTTTCCAATCAGCTAACTAATAAACATGAAAGTAACAAATAAAGTCAGATCAAGGACTCCATAAGCTAATGATGATAACCTGAGGGAAGGTGTTGCTCTGGGCCCAAACGCTGCCATCTTGGCCGATGATGGCGGCAGCGGAGAGATGATTGCCCTCGATTTCGCACATAAGGTGCTCATCTACGTATGTTTGCCACGACATCTTTTCTTCTTCTTCTTCTTCTTTGTTTCAAGAAGTTTCTCCCTGTGGGTTTACAGATGTGAGTATGGGTTTTAGTCCGTTGAACTGAGCTGATAGAAGTAGAGAATAAGGGCTATGAAGGGTGGGCGGGTTCTTATCTGCGAAGCCAGCAAACGACGAGACGTGTGGTCCCACAACCTACACCCTTGTCATTATTTGCGGTATGGGGATGGAGTTGCAAATAATATAAATTACCGACTGAGTAATTAAGTAAAACAAATTCTTTGAGCAAAATAATTAGATAAAAAAAATTCCACTCATGGATGTTGTTTAGTTAATTTTTTATATGAAAATTTTGAAATTCGACTGTCAACCTATTAATTTAATCACTAATCTTATCATATCTCATATTAGAGAAAATTAAAAAAATAAATATAAATGAAAATTGATTTCTCAGCATCACTTGCGAGTTGTTTTAATAAAAATTAAATATTTAATTTATCACTCATCACATGTTAATTTTTTTTAAATTGAGAATTAAAAAATAAAATAAAAATATTTAAATAATTTATACTATTAATATTATATTGTTTTAAAATTTTCAAATAAGATAAAAATAATTAAGTTATATTTACATTGCAAATGATATTATTTTTTTACTCTAGTTAATTTTCCTTATCATCCTAGCAAAAATTTATATGCAATGTGTTGAACATTATTTTATCTATCATGGGGTTATGCTATTATTTATAATTTCCACTTGCAATTTATTAATTATAGATAAAGATATATAAAAAAGAATAAAAAAATAAATATCCCAAATTAAAATGTAGTTAATAACATCTTATATGTATTTGGCTTCTTACTTATTGATGAAAGACAATTGTAATAATAATAATAAGGGGAAAAAATTATGGGATAGAAAGCACAAGTAATCATTGAATTGGTATTAACTATGAAAACATAGTTTCTTAAGGCTATACGTGTATTAAGTTAGACAAATTTCAATTCTATGTTACCATTACACAGTGATTTCAACTCTCATGATAACTTTGACTTCCTCAATTCAACATCATCATCATCCCAAATGGTTTATTGTACAACTTTCAAACAATTTTTTTTAAAATTTTTATGTATTATTATTATGCATAAGGTGATGGGCATGATTAGATTTTTTTTTTTTTTTGAAAAAAGAATAGAATTCTAGGCTATCACAGGGAATATCAAGCAACAAATTTGCTAAGTTAATGCGCCCCACAAACAGAAAAGGAAAAAGGATATTTAGGCCCCTTAACTGATGATTAAAGAAGGTTTGGTTGGGTGTATAATTTTGGGGTTCACAATTATCAAAAGATGGTATTAATCATCCTATTCTTACCTATGAATTATTAATTTCTTTTCGTTTGAAAACAATAGAACAGTGAAAGCAAATATATATGTACCCTAATCTTATCTTTGATACTTATATTATGTACCCTAATCAAAAAAATTTTTGTTGGGTAAGCAAATATGGCTGTTCAAAGGGGCCCCCAACTGTCATTGCAGTTGGTAGTGGTGTGTTCCAGTTCAATGCAAATGGTCAGAAATTCCTTTGTTTCAAAGAATTCTGTGGGTGGGCATGGAATGCGGGTCAAACTTTTGAATTTACCCCAAGCGTGTTAGTGAAAGGCAAACTGCGTTCATTCTGATTTTGAAAGAGCAACTATTTCCAAACACATTCAATGAATAATGAATTGAATATCTATGCAATTTTCTTTGAGGTTTTTGGACCAGACGATCATGAATGATTATTTCCTTTCGTAGAACCTGGATTAATTATTTAACTAGTCCTATTCTCTTTGTGATCATCTGCGTGTTGTGCGTCAAATGCACGTAGATATTTGAGGTCCCATGACATGAAACACGAAATGACTATTTTTTTTTCATGAATTAGGAGGGCCAGAATTTAGTCCTTGCAACTTTCACTGGCATCCAATCTAAGAAGATTCTCTTAAGATAATAGTGGCTTACAATAATTTTCATTTGCCATGATGCTCCTCTCTGGATATCAAAAGTAGCAACCAGCAAAGAATATCCAATTCAAAATCTTAACCACTTAAAAGGACAATTCACCCTTTCCATACCCATAAAGCACCACCATAAATGTGGTAGTACTAGATTGTGATGCAGAAAACAAATACCCAAGAAATCAACAATTAGAACACCAAATGGTTCTAAAAGAATTGAAACAGATTAACAATATAGCACCATGAGAGATGTGGATAAAACTCAAGAATACACAATAAATCAAGATTTATCAAAGGAAATGCAACTCAAAACGGGGAACATCAAACAACAAATTTAGAAGTTCTCGCATGGTTTTGTCTGCAACATCTTCATTGCCAATTCATAGGCTTCCAATAGAAGAGTATGCAAACTTGGAACCAGACATCAAAAAGGGAAAAAGGAAAAAAGAAAAAAGAAACAGTGTTTGTAAACCCACAAAAGAAATGTAACAAAAATTGTGAAAAAGTAGGCCTAGAGCCCCTGATCAACGAGGTAATCCCCCAACCTCTCAACAACCATGTTGCACTGTCCTGGAGTCACAGGTTCGTCATAGATACCGAAAACAAGAGCTTGACCAGTCTTCTTTACGGTGATCCCCCCTGATCCCTGCCAAGACAACATCACATCCAAATTTTTGATCAGTTACGCCACACAAACACACACACAGACACAATCACAATCTCATCATTAAACGCTAGAGCATACCAGTTTGCTTACCCAATTATTCACCCATAAAACACTGGTAGCCAAAAATAATGCAAGAATAGAAATCCAATGATCAAAAGGTTTGGAAAACCATCATTTTTTTGTACATTTAGCATTGTGATTGGACTCTGTTTCCAAACGGCTTTTTACAACAACTATAGCTAAGCAAATCATGGTTTCAGAATCTGGTTCCAAAAAAAAAAAAAAAAAGTTTTAGAAAATCTTGATTTTTTAGGTTTTCCCAAACTCCAACAAGAGATTTAAACTAGACAGACTCCAATAAAAGTGGTGGAAAAAAAGTGACGTTTAATTTTGTTAAAAATGGTAAGGTTGAGATGGTAGGATAATAGAATTGATGGCCAATACCTTCTTTCCACGGATAACAGCACCAGGCTCTCCTTGAATAACCATATACTTGGTGCCCCCAAGGTGCAATCCAGTAGGGGCAAGGTGACCAGGCTCCTCAAAATCTTTCATGATATCAGTGATCTCCTGAGGCTTGAACTGCAAATAAAACCATCGAAACAAACACAAACAAGCGATTACGACCATCAACTAAGAGTAACAGACGAAAAGATGCATTGGTGATGCATACATTATAAGGAGATGAGAGCAGAAGTGAATACATGGGGGAAGGAGGAGCTCTGGGCCCAGACGCTACCGTCATGGCCCACAATGGAGGAGGCAGAGAGATGCTGGCCTTGGCCGTCGATGTCGCACATCAAGTGGTCGTCGACGTAAGTTTGCCACGACATTTTGTTTGGTTTGTTTCTGTCTCTTGTCTGCGCGTCTTCTGTCGCTTTAAAAAAAATAAACAAACAAACTGTTGGAAGGAATAAGTTGTGTTGCTGCGTACTTATTAAATGGGAATGTGGAGAGAGTGAAGGATCGGATCGTCCGGTTTGCTTGCTCTTCCATTCACGCTTGCGTTTTTTCAGGCTTCTTCTTCTTCATTACGTGGTTTTTCCCTCTTTCCTCTTTTGACCAACTTACGTTACGCTCAAATCTTTTTTTGGCCTTTTACGTTATTTTAGAATTATGTCACTTAATTTCGACGACACACTCACTTTATTTCCAGGATGAATTGATTTGTGATCTTTTAATTACTTGACTCAATGGCCCTTGCGGAATCAACTCTTTTATTTATTAAACAATCATTTTGATGCTGCTAATTTCATTAAGATAATAATTATCCTTACCAGAATAAAAACTACAAAATCAAACCAACAACTGTTCTTTTTTTTTTTTTTTTTTGCTTTAACCTCTTCATATCTATTTTATTTAGAGTAGATTCTCAGAACTTTGATTAAGTCTTTGTTTTTATTTTTATTTTTTTAAATTTCATATGCAAAATATTCCAACCAAACTACTATGTGATAAGAATTGATAGAAACATAAATTTTTTTACCGAAAAATCAACCAATTACAAGAATAAGTTCTTATTTATATACATTCTAGCTCAACTAATTTGTAACTAAACTTCAACATAAATAACTAATCAACTGCTAATTGTTAGCTACCAACTTTACCCACCAACTGCATTTAATCTTCTGCTCACTTCCCTAGCATATTCAGTTGTACCTTCTCCGTCACACTCCCCCTCAAGATGTGCATATATATTACATATGCTCATCTTTTTTAACAAATAGTTGAATTGCTGAGGATGCAAGGACTTTAGTTGTTTTTATGTGAGATGGCTCAACTTCATCAGCTTGAATAAAATGACAATCAATTTCAATGTGCTTTTGTTCTTTCATGAAATATAAGATTTTTTGCAATATATACTGCAGAGATGTTATCACAGTAAAGCACTAATGGTTGTTTGTAAGGAACCTTAAAATCCTTAAGCAAGTAACCAATCCAAACCAATTCACAGACTAATAATAGCTATAGACCTATATTCTGCCTCTGCTGAGCTCCTTGCGACTGTGCTTTGTTGTTTAGATTTCCAGCTTATTAGTGACTCTCCAAGGAACACACAATACCCTGTCAATGACCTCCTTGATTCCTTGCAAGAGCCCCAGTCACTATCAGCATAAGCCTTTAATTGCAAATCATTGTCTACTGCAAAGAGAATACCTTGACCTGAAGCTTTTTTCAAATATTTCAACACTTTCAGTGCAACATCAAAATTCTTATCAGTTGGTTTATCTATGAATTTAGACAACACATGTACTGCGCATATAATATCGGGTCTGGTCAGGGTTAAATACATCAGTTTGCTAACCAACTTTCGATACTTATAAGGATCTTTAGTCAACTTTCCCTCTGTGTCAACTGATGATTAACTTCAATGGGAATAGTTGATGGCTTTATTGCTAACACTCCATATTCATTTAGCAGCTCCAAAGTGTATTTTTTTTGACTGAGAGGTATACCTTTTACTGACCTTGCTACTTCCAAACCCAAAAAATACTTCAATTGCCCAAAATCCCTGAGTTTGAAATTAGATTGCAATAGCTCTTTAACCTTTTGTATTTGCAACTGATTGCTACTAGCAATAGCAGTGTCATCCACATATACCAACAAGGCAACAAAACCAAACTCATCGTTTTTGTAAATAATGAATAATCAGCTTTGGATTGTGTAAATCCACTGCTGAGCAAACACTATGTAAACTTTAGATTCCATTGTCTTGATGTCCTCTTCAGCTCATATAATGACTTATTGAACTTACAAACCAGATTTTTTGTTGTCTTCGTGGATTGAGGAATATCAATTTCATTAGAAGTCTCCTCCTAAAACTAATATCCTTGCCAGATTTTTTGTTGTCTTTGTGGATTGAGGAATATCAATTTCATTAGAAGTCTCCTCCTAAAACTAATATCCTTGTGGCAACTCCATATAAACCTCTTCAAAGAGATCACCATTCAAGAATGCATTACTAATGTCCAATTGAGCTAATTGCCACCCTTGACTAGCAGCTAAAGAAAGGAAAACCCTGACAATGGCTTGTTTAACCACGGGACTGAAAGTCTCTTCATAATCAAACCCAAATTGTAGAGTAAATAGCTACTAGTCTTGCTTGATATTTATCAATAGTACCATCAAAGTTAAATTTTGTTTTAAACACCCATTTGCAATCAATAGGCTCCTTGTTAGGTGGTAAAGGTACCACTGACCAAGTGCCATTAGTTGCAAGAGCTTCTAATTCAGCATTGATAGTTGCAGTCCAATGTGGATACTTAATAGCTTGTGCAAAACTTGTTGGATCAGTGGACGAACTAAGAGTGCAAGAGAAAGACTGAAAAGAAGGTGACAAATTAGAATAAGAAACAACATTAGAATTGGATAAGTGACTGTGGAAGCAGTAGATGAGAGATTATGATGATAATACTGGAAAGAGGAAGCTTAGTAACTCTAGTACTTCTTCTAAGAGAAATATCAGAAGAGACAAGAATGGTAGAGTGAGTTGGAGAAGAAAAGTGTATATTAAAAGGTGTAGATGAGTGAATGACAGGTGTCAATGAGACTGAGGGAGATGAATGTGTACGATGTGGTGATGAAGAAGGAGGGTGACATGAAGATGGATATGAAAATGATGATGGAAAAGAAATGTCATGAGAAGAAGGTAGTAGTAACACTAGTGAAGAATCAGTAATAGTAGAAGGGCAAGAAGAGTGAAAGGGAAAAAATATGTCCATGAAATTGAACATCCCTGGAAATAAAAGTAAGATGAGTGTCAAGGTCATACAGTTTATAACCTTGGACAGCAGTGGAATATCAGTGAAAATGCAGGTTTTGGCTCGAGATTCAAATTTAGTTTTGTAGGATTTGAGATTTGCTGCAAAACATAAGCAACCAAATGCTCTTAGAGAGTCATAAGAAGGTGCTTTGTTGTACAACAATTCAAAAAGGTTTTTATGGTTTAGCTAAATAGAAGGTACTTTATTGATAAGAAAAATGGCTGAGAACAACCTCACCCCAAAAATTTCAAAGGAAGGTCAACAAGAAATAACAAAGTTAGCAGAGGCATTAGATGAGTTGGATTTCCTTTTGGTAAACTTAAATTAGGAGGATATCCAATAAGCTTGTAACAGGTCTCCTTAGTATGCTTTGTCTTCCCACAATGAGTACAAAAGAGATCATCCTTGCTTTCTTTACTGCCATAGTAGTTGAATCGCTGAAACTTTGATATTGCAACAACATAGACTTCTTTGTCTCTCCTCGAAGGATCATGTTGTAAACCTGATCCGAAGTAGCGAATGGTTTCATAAGAATTATGTGAGATCTAATGGCCTGAAAATTTTTGTTCAATCCATTGAGGGACTTAAACACATAGTCTTTCTGTTGCAATTCCACAAAAGTTTGAAAACATTCTTTGTTACACTTTTCACAAGAGCAATGAGGGAGTGTCTTGAAGTTTCTTAATTCCTCCCAAATCCCATTCAATTCAGTAAAATAAGCATCAAAAGTCTTTGTTCCTTGAGTGAGTGAACAAAGTAGTTGTTGAAGGTGACATATCCTTGAATCATCAGGTGGAGAAAATCTTTGATTTAACTTCTCCCAAAATCGTGTTGCGTCTTCCATGTAGAATACCATTGAAGCGATAGGAGCAGAGATAGATAACCAAGCCATAACGAGGTTATTGCATCTAATCCATGGCAAATATGAGGAGTTATCTGGTTGAGGCTTAGTGATAAAGCCATCGATAAAACCTTCCTTGTGGAAACAGCCAGCAGAAATGACCTCTTTCAAGAGGTAAAGTTCACGAGGGTTAGCTCTAGAGTCACAATTACAGAGCTGTGATTATCCGCGTGGTGTATGAAAAAAAGGGATGAAGGATCTTCCGAGAGATTGTGAGAAGCATTGGTTGAATTTGAAAGGAGTATCAGTAACAGGATCTACCATTGATGAACTATTCAGAAACAAACAAGAATGGCGTGAAGAAGAAGAAGAAGAAGAAGAAGAAACAAATGCTCTAGATCTTTCCTTAGGCTCTGATACCGTGTGATAAGAATTGATGAAAACAAAAATTTTATTACTGAAAAGTCGCCCAATTACAAGAATGAGTTCTTGTTTATATACACTTTAGTCCAACTAATTTGTAACTAAACTCCAACATAAATAACTAATTTGTTGTTAATTATTAGCCAACAACTCTAACCACCAGCTGCATTTAATCTTCTAATCTCTTCCCTAGCATATTTAATTGTGCCTTCTCCTTCACATACTAGATCAAGCACAAACCAGAACCAAAACTTAAAGCGTTCCAAGACAAAAGCAAATCGATTATTCCAAACTTCTCCATCGATTACTGAATACGTCGTCTTAAAATTTCTAATTCCATTATCCGAAAAAGAAACTAATTGAATCACCATGTATTAAATTATGCTAAAGTTTACGTTTCCCATCCTTGACCACGGTCAATAAGGTGATAAGAAAATTATGGGAAAAGAGATTCAGCTGCTTATTTGTTCTTTCCCTTTAGTTACAAAACAATTCAATCAACATGTTTAGTATAAATAAATTTTATAATTTTCCTAAAAGTTATTTATAAATTCACATTTTATATTCTTAAAATTCTATTTTAGTAAATTCTTAAGATTAATTATAATTAAACTAAATTCTACCAAAATTTGATAAAATTTATTGAATAAATTCTAGAACTATAACAAAGACCCTCTTAACTAAAATGCTTTTTTTTTTTTTTTCCAATTGTTCTCTCTCCTTTTTTCTTTTTTCTTCTCACTCTCACTTCTCTTTTGCTTTTTCCTTTTTACATTTGTAAAAAATTTACAAAAAATAATACAAGAATATCTTATGAAAAAATACTTTATTAAATTCTACACTTAATCCAAATACAAAATTCATATTATTTGAAATAATTTTTTTAATATACCAAAATATAAAAATTTATTTTTAAATAAATTTTATAAAAAATATATTTGCAAACAAAATAAATGTTAAGATGAAATAAATTTTAAATTAAAATTGACTTAAGAACAAAAGTTGAGAAGAGTGTTAAAGCTGTTCAAGAAATAGAAAAAGCCACTTCTGCAGGCCCTTATATCCTTCCTATGACAGAATCCAACATTTTGCTCTCTCTCTATGTTAGTTCCATCATCTGAACAACTAATGAGGAAATCAATAGGTGAATCATCCAGAAACAGGCGATGGAGGGCTGGAACTAATCACTCAAGTCTATAAGATCTCCCTCTGAAAGCCACGCCAGTTGTTGGTCTGTCAGCTTCAGCACGATTGTTTGTTGGTGCTGGAGCTCCTATTCTCCACCTTGCCACCAGTTTATGTCTATAACAGTGAAGGAATCTGGAGGAACAAGAAAATAATATACGAGAATTCCCTAGTCAACAATTAATGACAAAAGTAATACTGTTTTGATGATGCCAATAGCTAATACTCGCAATGACTTCCTGATGCAACAGGAAAACTGAGCAGGAAAACATAACAAGAGAGTGGGACATGGTAGTACATATCTATAACCACGACTGAAAATTGAACACATGCAAATTACTATTATTGCAAACAGCCCAATATACTTTTCCCAAACTGCGAACTGAGTAATATAAGGATACACCCATCTTGGAGTCCTCAATAACGTCCTTCCGGTTGCAAGTGGATGCAACACAGTTAAAAAGTAATACAGATGCCCTGCAATGATTCCCAGCAGATCTGGCATAAGGGATGAACCAAAAATGACATCCAAAGCAAGCATTGCCCATGGTAGATAGAACGCCTGAGTACAAAAGAACAGAAAAAGGATGAACATAAATGTTAAGTAGAAAGAAACTACATAACAGAAAAATTTGCATCTGAACATCTCTCACATACCTTAAGTGTCACAAGGCCATATATGTTGATCTGGGCATTTGGGAATTCTCTACTCCAAACATAGACGAGCATGAACACAAGTGATATCCCCAAGAAAGGAGACCAAAATATAGGGATGGCAGATAGGACCTAACAACCATAAGGGAGGATACAAAAAATTAGTACAAATTACGGTGATCATACACAAATAATCAACAAACAGAATTTAGAATCTGCATCTTCATATGGAGAATGATCCACTAATTTGAAAAAGGTGAATTTGCATGGAAGAGTGGGCAGGGAAGAACAGTAAGACTAGATGAATACAGTCTTCAGCATATGAGTTTTAAACACTGACAGCCGAACCAACAATGAAGGTAACAACATACCAGCATTGTAAAGGCTCCAAAGATCATCATCCACAAGAAATCTGCTGTACGCCTATCAAATGGTCCCTTCTCAAGTTGTACACCATATCTTGCTCTTCATGATTGCAGGATCAACACAAAGCATTAGTTCTAGGCAAGAAAACATTGTAGATCCATATAGGTAAATTGGCATAATAGTTTGTCACACTAAAAACATGTGGGAGTTGCACAATGAAATCAAGCTGTATCTCTGTATCTAAAACTTACATCATTAATAACCGAATTCCAAAATTGATAGAAAATTTCCCCAGAAAAAAGAAGTTTGTAAAAACCCTCCATACCTGCAAATGAATATACAGTTCCCACATAATTATTTGGGATATTTGAAAGCAAAATGCTCAACAATATGAAACTTCAAAAGAAAATTATTCTTCATTAATGTGCTTGTGTCATCAGTTGAGTTTACATGTAAGTGCCTTTGCAATTGAGGTGGCAATGCTACATCACCTGATAAATCAAGAAGCAACCAGCAGGAAATTATTGCAGTCAGCAGAATTTTAATGGCTTCTTATTACCTAGTTTTTGTGGTAGGATTATTCATTTCGATTCACTTTGGTCACACTGTTGAAAACCTTGAATTATGGATCCAGAAAACACAGTGTATGCAAGAATCCCACTATCCAAGTGATCAAGCTCAGTTTTGGTTCAACTCTTCTGGAGGTTTTTAAACAGCATTTCCAGCTTATACTTTCCACCACATGGAAGCCAAATGTAACTAGAATCTATATGACTTTATCTATGATCCTATGGAAACTATAAAAGGCATGCATAGGGAAAGAAATTATAAGTGTGCTAATAGTAAATAAGATAAAATCATTAATGAAGTTATGCATCATCATTTTTTTAACAAAAACAAAGGATCGTGTTAAATCGCATTTATCAACGCAAACTTTCAGAGAAAGAATACAGCACTTTATGATAATATTAACAGAAATATTTAATTATGAAATATAATAATCCATAAGCAATTGAATCCATACCTGAAAACGTGAGAATACAAATTTATATATCAATGCGATGTGCACCACATCATACAATCCGAGCTGATAAGCTGCAGTGAATAGCAGGCACAAAGTCCCATAAGCTTTGCTTATAGGAGGAAGAGAGCTATAGAACCTGAACAAAACGGTAAAGGATTGAGAAAATGATATAGAACTAATACACACACACACACAGTTGATTACAATTAACTTGTTTTCCAGTTCATACCCGATTGCAGGATGCATTAAGAGCATCGGTTTTGAGGTCTCCCGCACCCTTGAGATGCTTATAGAAAAAATATTTTTAAAAGCCTAAAAAATTTCAGTGACGATATGGCCATATTACTAATGTGATATCATATAATCAGATCTAAAATTTCATTATGAGACGAAAAAGAGGCCAACAAAAAAAAAAAAATTAGAAGATAATAGTTTCTGCCTAATCTACTGCTGTGCATATGATTCAATCTAAAGGAAGATCATGAAGAAGTAACTTCGGACCTCTTAAAATCTCAATGAGGAAGTCAATTTGCATAATTGCTCCCTCATATTCCAATCGCACTCGTAACTAACTATGACACTTAAAATCTTATTTGGAATGCTACAAAACTAAAGGAAACTAACAAAATTTGGTTAAGGCCAAACAGTTCAAATATAAACTCAAAGCATAATTAACAGAGTAAATCACAAATTGTGCATAGAAAAATGGCAAGGACGTCAGAATTACGAAGAAAAAATAAAAGAAGGTTGGTTACTTACTCAGCAGGTGAAGACATTGTAAGAACTGGAGAAAATCTCTGTTGGCAAATATATGTTTCCTTCGACTGCCGATTTTCGAAAACGATGGGTTATGATTTGAAGAAAAAATTATTTTCTGCGCAGTTTTAACTCGAATATCCTGGAAACTGATGAAGCAGTTGATGCGTATGACACCAGAGGGTTCCTTATTTGCTAATCCCTCCCCCTTCTACTTCGTGCGTGGTTTGGTTTCTTTGTCTTTTCGTTCCAATTGAGCCGGCGTTGGACCCCAATTTTTATTCTCATTCCTATCATATTTTTTTAGGGGAATAGACGGTATTGAATGACTTTTGTATCTCATTACTCTTAAGTTTCATTTTTTTTTTTTTGGTGTTATCAAATGGCGATTTATTTGGTTATTAAATAGATCAATATGTATTTTTAAGAATTTGATACGAGACTCCACTTCACAGGAAACCTTTTAAATTTTAAAGGTCTGATTGGTTTTTTATTTAAAATTAATCTAAAATATTTGTAATAATATAATAACTATTTTAAATAAAAATAATCAGCAAAATATAGATCAACGACTAAAAAAACTAGTAATCAACAAATTAATTTATACAACGACTAAAATACAGATAAATAAAAGATAAATCAGTAATCAATAAAAAATAAATTTCAAATTTCAATAATTTATCATATCAAAAGTAGATAAACATTTATATATGATTTATAACATGTTTATAACTAATTTATACGACTAAAATACAATCAACAAAAGATAAACTAATAATTAATATAAGATAAATTTTAAGTCATTATATCAAAAGCAGATAATCATTTATATGTGATTTATAACATGTTTATAACTGATTTATGCAATTACTAAAATATAATCAATAAAAAATAAATTAGTAATCAATAAAAAATAAATTTTGTATTATAACTGATTTATACAATGATTAAAATACAATCAATAAAAATAAATCAATAATCAACAAAAATAAACTTCAAGTCTCAACGACTCATTATATAAAAAAAGGTAAGCATTTATATGTGATTTACAATAATAATATCCCCTCTATTTTCTATACCTCAAAACACAATAATCACTAATATATACATTAAAGCTGAAATTAATTAATAATAGCAATGTGAATCTAATATATATACACCTTCCAATTTTATTGCAAGAAGCTTAGGATCATTGTTACCATTTAAAGCATCATTCGTTGTTTTATATTTGAAGAACTTTGGAAGATGTAGCTCTATTATCTTCATTTATTGATTACCTATATTTTGAAATTCAATTAAGGGCCTATCATGGTATTATTTATGCACACAAAAGGAAAAAGGAAAAAATCACTACAATGCTAGAAAATTAAATAAAGAAAATAAAAGAAAAGGTCAAATTGAAAACTTTTCTTTTAACCACTTCCATCACATCAATCAAAAACAAAGTAAAACAAGATTCTTAATCAAAAAAATAAATATAAATATAATAAACAAAAAGAACAAGAAAATAGATGAAGATGAGAAAGAATAAGTCGATAAAAAAGCTTGATTGGTATGGTTTAAGAGGGAGGCTGGTTGGTTTTTGATGAATGCTGGCGATGAAGGCTGCTATTCGGATTGGAAGAGGATTGGGCTTGATATAGTGTAGCAAATATGAATGTTTGGATTAAAGGATGGCTGAGACATGATATGGACTTCTTGAGATAGTGTTGTAGATGAATCGCATACCAAATGGATGAAGAAATGAACGAAGCAAAGGAAGTTTAGGGTTCTAATAATAACTATAGGGAAAAAATTTACAAAAGTAAAGTATGTCAATAGTGGGCATGAAAAAATAAAATTATATAGGCAAAAATACTTTTTTGTTAGCACGTGAATTATAAATATCTTTTGAAAGAAAGAAAAAAGGTGCACCATATCATTATGTTCATTTTTTAAAATCAAATTACGTATATTTGAACAATTTTTCTAGAAGAGGAAATGCTTTGGTGTTTAACCTTTTGACTTTTTTTTTTTTTTATATTACTATTGCTAGTTCTTTTAACATATAATTGTTATTTTAATATATTTCAATTAATTCAAAAGAACAAAATAAAAATACATTTACACTGAATTTTTAAGGCTAATAATGAATTCAAAAAGTTTTTTTAGAGTATAATTTGCATAAAAATTGAATTTTAATTCTACAATTATCTCGTCTAAATCCAGTTTTTATAGTACAAATATTATTTGTGATTTTCGTTTTTACAATTCATAAATATTTTTAAATTTTATAATGAATCTTTGATAATAATAATATTATTATTATTATTATTATTATTATTGTTGTTGTTGTTGTTGTTGTTGTTGTATAATGTAAGAAAAAAATACCCAAATTATCCAAAAATGTTGTAACCATTGTTTCCAATAATGCGTACAAAATTTTTTTTATTAAATTTTGGTCATTTAATAATTTTTAAATAGTAAATTCAAATCATATGCCTTTTATCAATTAAAATAAGTTTTTTAAATGTAAATTAAATAATTTTCCAATCCATATACATGAGAAGCTGGTTTTTTTATTGCATACTTTTACTACAATGATATTTTTTCTTTTGTTTTACATTAAAAAATAACACCACCTAAAGAATAGAAATACTATTTCTGCTTATTTTCCAGTCCATCTAAAAAATAATATTTTACGACATTTATCTATAACAACAAAAAATTTCATCTGCTGTTCTTTACATTAAAACTTTGATGAATTTTTAAGTACTGCAATTAATAATCACAACAAAATTGATTTTAGTAACATATTAGAGAAAAAAACAATAACTAACAAAATTATTTTTAAAAATGGAATTTTGGTATAATTTATCATTTCTTTTGTATGATTTTCAGAACATGAGTGCAGGAGAAGTTGTGATTTTATCTTTTAATTGATCAAAACGGCGTCATTTTTCTTAGAGAAAAAATATAACCTAGGGGGCTCTTTCTTCTTCGCGGCCCTGCTTTCCCTTCTGTTTTCCTCCATAGCGAGCCCTAGCAGCTCTGCATAGCATGGGCTGTGCTTTCTTCCCCCATTCTTCCTCGCAGATTTAGGAGTTTCAGTTCTTTGATTCCGTCACTGCTTTAGCATGCCTGCAAAACCAATGAAGTTCATGGAACGAATCCATAGCAGGGCGAGAAATGCTGCAATCACCAGAAAGGTTATCCATAACTTTTTAGGGAAGGTACATCGATGGATAACATTTTGTAGGCGTGCAGACAAAGAAACAAGGAATTTCAAGGATCCATTTGACCTCCCGTCCAATGAACCCAAATGTATATATATTGATTATAACTGTAGTAATATGAATAAACTCCATTTCTAGCCATCAGTAAGCAATTGTGCAGCTACTTTAATGCTTAGGAAATTCTTTACAAGAGGAACCAATATTATTGCCACTATTAGTGATTACCTGATTTTACTTAACTTTAGTTAAATTTTTCTACTCCCAAAAACAAAAAAAAATCTCATTTTACAAATGTGCAATATATCAAATAAAGAAAAGAAATCCATCGTCCAGATAAAAATTGATTCTCATCTCTTACCAAATCCGCTTATGATGATTTCTAGCTTGGCCGGATATTATGCCATAAGAAAAACTGATGTAATAATAAAATCATGTCGTTCAGCAACACTTGAATTCAACCGGTGCGCATTGCATTCTTGCAAGTCAAAACCGGAGTATATTATAACAAAAGATATAATATTAATCCACGTGTTATGCAATATATTTATAAGAATAAAATTTAAATAATTTTATTTTTATTAATTAATTAAAAATTAATATATAAATAATAATTAAATTTTCTTGATTATTTTATAAACAAAATATTATTAATAAAATATATTTTTCAAACTTATGATTATGTATGAAACTAATTGTAATAAAAATTGATTTATCAAATTATATATTTAATATATGTGATGCAATTTGAAGAAAATATTTATTAAATTTGAATAAAATAATTATTAATAATTAACCAAACAAATAATATTAAGTATTTTATAATAAAAAATAAAATTAACAAATAATTACAAATTATATACGCATACATAAGAGAATTATGATAACAAAATTATCTGTTAATTCATATTTTTAATTTTGCGTGACTTAATTTTTAAAAGAAAATTTATTAAATAGAAATAAAATAATTTATGATAATGTATTACCATTTGCCCTTATATGTAAAAAATTAATTAATGAAATTAATTTAAATCTTTAAATAGAATTTTCACTTCTTAGTTTTTTTTCCTAATTTTATGTTTAGAACTTTACCTTTTTGGATTTTCTAATTTTATGTTTCAAATATCTCAGTTTCATATGTAGAATTTTTACTTTCTAAGTTTTTTTAATTTTCTATTTAGATGTAATTTAAATTTTTTATTTTAAACTTTTTAATTTTTACTTTAATTATTTATTAAGAGTATTTTTTTATATGATCTTAATTTCTCTATTTAAAATTTTTACTTTTTGAATTTTTAATTTAAAAAATTATTATAACAGTTAAATTTTATAATTTTTCATTTTAGAAATATTTTTTTGATATAGGAGTTTTCTAAAACATAAATTATGATAATTGTTTGATAAATGACAAATAATGATTAATAACAAAAAATGACAAAATAATGATTTAAAATAAAATTTGAAATTGAGATTAATATTAATATATTGATTCTTTTAAATATTTAATGATAATTTTATAACTATATAAATATAATTATTTATTTTAATAAAATTTTATTATAAATAATTAATAAATTATAAACCATTTAAAATTTTATCACAACCGTATAATTCGCTTTATAATAAATGACGGTCCCATCGAAGAGCAATCTTAATCAGCAACTAGACTGTTTGGATTGGTCTCCTCTCCCCCTCATATCTGGTGGTAAGGAAAACGACAATACAAAAATCCCACCGTCGTTTTTCCTTTCCGATGGCCGTCTCCCTCTCTGCCCTTTCCCTTTCCCTTCTCTTCCTTTTCAGCCTCCTATCGGTCACCATTTCGCAATCCATCATCCGAATCCCTAGCGACCGCATAACACGGAGCCGAGGCAGAGACCCTGACGACGATCTCTACTGCAACAGCTGGAGACTATCGGTAGAAACCAACAACGCTGGACGCTGGACCTCCATTCCTTCTAGATGCGAGAACTTCGTGGCCAACTACATGACCGGCGACCGCTACGTCTCCGATAACGACGTCGTCGCTTCCAATTCGCTGACCTTCGCTCAGAAAGTGGAGATCGCCGGAGACGGGAAGGACGCTTGGGTGTTTGATATTGATGAGACTTTGCTGTTGAATCTCCCATACTACGAGCTCCATAAATTCGGGTACGCGAGAGAAATTTGGCCGTTTGCATATTAGGATCCAATGAATGTGAATTTTGATTGTCTTTTCTTGTAAGGTAGATCGGTTGGAATTTTACAAGTAGAAAAGGTTCGTAGTAATGGTTCATATTAGGTCGCTTAGGTTGTAGTCGACTACTAGGCACCACTATGTTTGTAACTGATAAAAGCGAAAGGGCAAGAAGGGGCCTCACACAAACAATAATTAGAGTGCAAGCTAGCAGGAGGTTGCCAACCCTATCCGAAGGACAAACACTGACCGTTTCATGCTCTATTGGCAATACAATAAGAGCTTTGATTAGCTGCTCTAAAGATATTATTTACACAAGTGGAAGCAAGAGAAGATAGAGTGAATGGTTGGAGTTATAACAACAAAATTTGATAAAGCTTTGGAGAAATCACTAGTATATTTGTTCTTGCATCTTAAAGATTTGAGACTAACCTCCTGCTTTTTCAAATAAGTACTTTTTTTGGACTAGTAATAGAGATGGTTAAATACCCTCAACTACAAGGGGGAAGCTGGGTTCGAACCCAGTTCTTCACAAATTATATGTCCACACCTTTATGCTGCTCATGGGAGACTTTTGAAATAAGCATTCACTCACTCGACATTAACTACATTGTAGTAGTACCATAATTTTGAGAATTTATTCATAACAAAGTGCTAAAATATTCTTGCCTATAATACTAATTAATGACGTGTATATCATCGCTCGTACACTATTGACTCCACATCTCTCAACTCTCCAATTTTTTGATTTATCAATGCACTCACGATCTTATAATTTGAGCATTTATATTATCAATTTTTTGCATACTAGCTGTTATATTTTGAGATTGGTATTTTCTTATTGAATTACTAGTCTAATTGGTATTTTCTTAATGAATTACTAGGCTATTGGCTGCCAATTATATAAACTGTATTTCATCGATTACTTGCCTAGTGAGCTTATTGTACAAGGTGTCAAAATATCCTTGTCTATAGTGAGTCTATACATGATACTCAAAAAAAATGTTGTCCACATTTTCTATGGGTAAGCATTGGTCCCTCTTGATAGGAACTGAACTTAGTACCACTAACCATTCTTGAAAAAAGATTGCTAAGTGAGCTGCATTGGTTGGTTTATAAGTAATAACTTTATACCATCAATTTGCAAAAGCCTTCTACCTCTGATTAATTTCTATTACATATATTTCAGTGCGTAACATCCGAGCTTTAATAACTTTTGTTTTATACCATCATTTGTTTTAATATTTTTTATTTTACTTCAAGAGGCGAGGATTATGCTTGTAGAGGAACTAGGTGAACATTTGTCAATTTAATTTGTTGCCGCGCAAGATAAACGTAGAAGCTGGATATTGGCCTGGACTAATGTCAAATCTGTCTTGGTTGCTATAAAATGCACGTACCCTATTTTGGCCGATCAAAGTTACCAAGTGTTTCTTCTTGTGTTCATAGATCAGAACCCTTCAATGAATCATCATTCGATGAGTGGGTGAATTTAGCTGAAGCACCTGCTTTACTTCCAAGTTTGAATTTTTACATGGAGCTAAAGAAGCTGGGATTCACAATTTTTTTGTTAACTGGGCGGAGCGAATATCAAAGGAATGCCACAGCCAAAAATCTACTATTCGTTGGATATAGCGACTGGGAAAAGCTAATTTTGAGGTATGTGATGATGCAATGTTTCCCTTAATCATGGGTTAAACATCGGGCTAAAGATTAATGTATGGTGTATGCTACAGGGGAGATTCAGATAAAGGCAAACCAGCTACTCTTTATAAATCTCAGAAGAGACGGGAGTTAGTAAATGAAGGATATAGGATACATGGGAGTTCCGGGGATCAGTGGAGTGACTTGTTGGGGTTTGCAGTGGCAGAGAGGTCTTTTAAACTGCCACATCCAATGTATTACATTCCATGAAGACATTGTTAAGATATCTACGTCAATTCTTTCAAATGATGCTGCTGAAAAAATTGATCATGATCACAACAAATCGAATTCAAACTTTAACAAATAACAGTTTATACTTCACAAAAATTTATGATTTAAATATTCAAGATTTAGGAATCAAAATAAATGAAAATATACAGCGGATTTTACAAACATCATGCAAAATTTTTGTGACATAAGAAATTTTTATAATAAAAAAGTCTAGAGTTCAATCATTGATCATATTATTAATTAAATATGTCAATACACAAAAAAAAGGTGTATATATGTTTATTTACACTTTAAGTTCAAATGAACTTAAGCTTAAGTTTTTGAGTAAAGTCAGATACAAAAAATTTAGGTGGTATTTAATAAAACTAAATTAAGAAGTGAAAAATTAATTGCTGAATTTTAAGTGTTGAATATGTTAAGTATTAAAATTTTTGAATGTTGAATCTAATTTATTTATTTGATAATTGTAATTATTGAAAATCTTTAAAATTCTTTAGTGAACTATGTAATATTGATTTTTTTTTAATATTTAGCCATCAAGTATATATTTGAAATTACTTAAAAAATTAAAAATTAAAATAACAATAATATAATGAAATTTTTTCCACAAATATATAAAAACAAGAAAACTAGTCAAAGATAAGAGTGTGTGTGTGTGTGTGTCTATATATATATATATATAAGCTTAATCACCTAATTGATTAGTTTTAACATTTTGAATGGTTGATCCAAATTCATTCTTAAGTTTAGCATTTACTCAACTCAAATCATCCCTATTCATATATCAAAACAGGTCTAGTTTAGCTCAATTTCAATTACTTAGTATCTGTTTAAATGTTTAGTTTCAACGGGCCAATATTATATTACTGTTGCATTCTCCTGCGATATCATAATAGATCCAATTTAATTTAATTTTAATCACTCGATATCAATTTGGATGTTCAATTTCAACTGTCCAATATGATATTGCCACAACATTAAATATTTAATGTCAAGAAATTCAAAATCCATTTACCACTTAAGGTTTTCGGGTAAAAATGAGTATGACATATAATAGTAAAAAGTGATAAAAATGAGTATGATATATAATAGTAGAGAGTGAAATGTTTATTTGGTGGTTTAAGGTAGAAGGGTGAAGCAAAGTTGGGTACGGTGCACCAGTGCTTGGCATGAACGTGGAAGGAGTTTATGGAGAGCAACCTGGACAAGCAAGTGAAAAGTAAGAGAGGAAAGAGAGAGAAGGAACAGAGCTGGTCAAAATTGGTAATAGTTTTTAGCTCGCCAAACATGCTTCAAACGGGTGATTCTTTAGAAGAACGCAATTATAGAATACATTCGATAGCGTTCGGTTACAAGTAACAGACAACTCTGAATTTACGTCAGGTAACATTTGAAAATTCACTAATATATTTAATTCTCATATTTTCTAGATAATAGATAATCAAATCTCCCAAATCATAGTAACAATTAGTATCTAAATTCAATGACTACTATCATTTATAGACTATAGGTATGCATTCAAGTTTTTTATTTTCACTTTCTCAATCTCAATTATCTTTCATTTTTTAAAAGTTTATTTTCATTAATTTAAATATCAAAGTGATTTTGAACAACCCATCCCACTCTTGTTTAATTTTGTTCTTTTACAGGATAGCCATATCAAATTTTGAGATCTAGAGTCTTTAATTGAAATGAAAAAAAAAAAAGGTTCACATGGTGTGTTTTCCGAACAAAATCTTTCGTTTAGTGCCATGTCAAATTTCAAGTGTACTTTGAATTTATGAGAGATTTTATCTCATAATTTTTTTATTTAAGAATCTTTAATCGCATGGTTTATAACTATAAGGACAATGCATGAAATTTTACCCAATAATTAAACAATTTATTTTGTGCAAAGACAATCAATCTTCACGCATATCTATCATCTTATAAAGAAAATAAATTACCTTCTATTATTAATAGTGATTATAATCTACGTCCTCTTTTAGGCTTTAACTATTTGTAGTCTTTTTGAAGTTTTTTGCACTCTCTCAATAGAATGTAAAAAGGTTTAAAGAGAGTGAAAATAAATTATACTAAGATTTCAACTATTTGCTATCCTAATAAATATAAAACATTTTAAGAGAGTGCAAATTGCTGAAAACCTTTTTTAACTAGTTGATATTATTTTTTGAAGTATTTCAATAAATAGAATACTACAAGAAGAGTCAAAATCGATTCAATTTCTGGATGAATATCTTCCATTCAGTCAAAGACAGATGTATTCATTCATTCAAAGACAGATGTATAACTCACAGATACCAAACCGATGAAGTTAAAAAGGTCTAAATCATAATCGCTATTAAGTTAAGGAGGCAACCATTACCAACCTGTTGTACAATATTGGTAACAACACACTAATATTCCTCTCTCTCTCTCTCTCTCTCTTTCTTTCTTTCATGGAGATGATGGGCCTAAATTAACATCTACTGTCATCCCAAGTGACCCGCAAACAAGAGGTTGTGCAGCAGGTATTCTAAGACAACTCAGTCCTCCTCCTGGTATAACAGAACACTCGGGTTGAGGTCTTTGCATAACTCTTCCAGGAATACAATTCGAAGAGAAATCAAAACCCACATTTCTAATAAACAAGTTAGCACATTGTTGGCTAAACCCAGAAAAGAAATTGAAAGCAACAGTCAAATTCAGTAGGCTTCTTAAAGAACAAACCAGGTCAGGTAATTCACCAGAAAACTGGTTGTGTGCCAAATTGAGGACTTCAATCTGATTGAGACAAGATATTGTGTCAGGCAAATGACCCATCAATGAATTATAACTTACATCAAACACTTGCATATCTGTAAACAGCCCAATCCCTTGAGGAATGCAGCCTGTTAACTGATTGTTGAGGAACAAAATCTCCTTCAATTTAGAACTCATTAGACCAAAACTAGCTGGAAGGGTACCACTAAACTTGTTGTTGGCCAAATTGATTACAGAAGCAGGAGAGTTACACAAATTTTGAGGAATTTGGCCATCAAATTGGTTATTGTTGAGGAAAATTGCATCTAATCTCTTGTTAAAAAGATCTTCAGGAATGGGTCCCGAAAAGCTGTTGAACCTAATGTCTAAGTAAATGAGATTAGGAATGTATAAAGTAACTAAAGGAAAAGGACCTGAAAATTGGTTGTTACTGAGGTCTAATTCTTGAAGGGAAATAAGGTCTTTAAAAGTAGCAGGAATAGTGCCTGAAAACCTGTTGCTGTTGAGGTGAAGGAGAGACATATCTGTGAGTAAAGATAGTTCCTTCACTAGATTACCCTGAAGATTTGCATGGTTGAGATCTATACCTGCGACAACTGGACCAGTAGGTGCAGCTAATCCATCATCACCTCTAGGAACAGCACAAAAAACTCCTTTATAAGCACACACATCAGTGCCTGCCCAAGTGTCCAAACTCTTTAATGGATCATCTGTGATTGCTGATTTCCATGCTTGTAGGGCAGTATATGCATTGTTGAGACTTGAAACTGAAGACCGAGTTGGGGCTGGGGTTGGGTTGTTGTTGTTGCTTCCACCACCAATCCACACTCCACCACCTGCATTGCCTATCCCAACACCGACACCACCACCAACACTTATCACTGATCCTTCTCTAGGCATTATCTGGAAGAGGAGAAGAAAAGCTAGAAGCAACCTTTTCTCCATTATTTTTTGATGGGTTTGCTGGAAATGTTGTCCAAAATGAGTCCGTGCACTGAAAAGTGGAAATGGTGTTGGTGGGGTTAATTACTCCTATTTTTCTTTTGTTTTTCTGTTTTTTCTTCTTTTTTTTCTTATTTGTATTTACTTGTTTGGTATTTGTTACTGCATTTATCTCCTTCTCTGTAGCTTTTGACTTGAAGACTGTTATTAGTTTCATGCTTATAATTAATTATTCACCTACATAGAAGGTTCTGATTATTGAACAACTTTAATTCTTGCAGTCTTTGTTTCTTGCTTTTGACGATAACCCATTACGATTAAATAATTAATGACGCTAACTCCTAATTAATATAATGATCTTCTGTTCCTAAAGGAAAAAAAAAAGTCTTCTGTTGCTAGAATAATCAGTCATCATCACCATCAGAATGCTTTCTTTGGAAAAGGAAGTTGGCACTAACAGTTGGCAATTACTAGTCATATACTGGTTGAAGAGGAAGGTTTTGAAGCTCCTTCACCTGTATTTGGGAAATCATGCAGGGAGGAAATAAAATAAGAAGGAAAAATAAATCTTGTTTTTATTTATTTATTTTCTTTCCTCATGTTTGGATAAAATAGAGGAAAAGAAAAATAATTTTATTTTCCCTTGTTTGAAAAGCAAAATATGAAAAGAAAAGAAAAATATTATTTTATATATTTTTTATTTTACACTTTATTCAAGAAAATAATTGAATATATAATTGTATTGTATAATGATAAAAAAGATAAATATTTTATATTTTAATTGATTTACATGAAATAACAATCTATATAATGATAAATATAATGTTAATACTAAAAAAAATTAACATTAGTTTTTAATATTTCAAATGTTAAAAAAACATATTTATACATTCAATTATATTTTTTATATATTGAACATTAATTTTTAAATTAAACGTTAAACGCTAACATTTATCAAATATTATTTTTCAATATTTTAATATTCAATCACTGAACATCAATTAGTAAATGTGAAACTAAACAAGCACTAAATAAAAAAACATAAGATTTTGAGATAATTAATTTTAATTAAATATTTTAGATAAAAATATTTTACTAATTTTATAATTTAAATTTACTTTATATTTATTTTAAATCTTAAAAATAAAATAACTTCAATTTATTGTAAAAATTTTCTTAATCTTCCATATTTAGTGTTGATTTTATGTTCATGGGCAAAATAATAATTTTATAAAAATTTCTTCAATCTCTCATATTTTCTCTTCATTTTGAAGAGAAAATAAGGAGGAAAAATAAACTTTATTTTATTCTTATTTTTCCTCCTTATTTTACTTTCTCAAATAAGGTAAAATTACTTTTTTTTTTTCACCCTTTTTTCTTATTTTTTTCCTTTCTCAAACAAGGTAAAATTACCTTTTTTTTTCCCCTTATTTTTCACCTTTATTTTACTTTTTTTCTTATTTTCCTACCTCTCAAATATTGTATAAGAGTGTGCTTAGCCAATGACAAGATTGCTGGGCCAGATATCAAATTATTTATTCATATATAACCTGCATAACCATAAAGAATTTTTTATGGAAATTTTAAAATTTGAATCTTGACGCAAAATATTCAACCATAAGTAATTGGCTAACCACACTAATGATTAAGTTAAGAAAACCCACTTCCTCTTTCATCAAAAAAAAAAAAAAAAAAAGAAAAAAAAGAAAACCCACTTCCAAGTTAAGAAAAATATATCCGAATTGAAACAAGCACAATGGTTTGACAGATATGCGTATATATATACTAGACTTCTAATAGACATTTAATGTTCTGCTGGTTCTCATTATTAGTAGGTCTTTAATTCATTGGAAACCAGCCTGTTACCAGTTGATAAATCTAGACTACAACTGAATCCGTAGCAGGTAAATGTAGACCAAGTGTTAGCACATATACATCTAGTATAAAGATGAATTTTCCAATAATAAGAAAATGCATCCTACCACCTCACCCTGGCAAGCAGTGGGTCAATAACTGAAATTTAATTAGCCTTCAATTTTATGCCAAGTGCTTTCCGAAATGTTGGAGGATATTAGATTGACCCCTTTGCAAATTTATAATCAAATCCAAACATATTACAACTTTACGATCATTTTCTACTATTTACACACGTCGAGTATGGTAGTGTTTAGAAATGTCCAATAAAACTTTAGCACTTTTACTTCTGCCGGTAACATGCTGTGTCTCCATAGTGAATGATTAGAGGTATGGCATACCATTAATCATGAGGGCTTAAAAAATAAAAAATAGACCATATGGGAATGTATGTATTAAAGTAAAGCAAAGCAAAGCGCATGCAACTTTGAGGACTCTGAAATATTGGATGGCAGCTAATAATTTCCATGGCTCGTCGGCCTCACCATTTATATATTCATCATCCAACAAAATGAATGGGAACTCATAAAGAAAATAGAAGATACATATATTGCTATATACCAAATCCCTAATTCATGCGCCACACTATGAGTGGCAGTATTTTGTAGACTTTCTTTTTTTCTTTTTTGATCAAGTTGCATATTGTAGACTTAGACCACAAATAAATGCATTTCATTATGTGTGCTACCCACTTCAAAGAGAATTTTGCAATACGAATATTTTATACGTTCTCTGTTTTATAATAAATGTCGTTTAAGATATTTATATATATATTAAAAATTATATTTAATAGATATTATTACTTAAATAAAAAATTATATTACTTTTAATTAATTATTTTTATAAATTATTATGCACTCTATAAAAAATATTTATTATGAAATGAATAAATAGTAAAATTGAAAAAAATTAATTAATATTCATAAATAATTATAAAATATCATATGTTATGAAATAAAAATTTCTCCTCGTAATGATGTCTAATTTGAAACGGATAAAATATATATTATATCAGATTCTATAATTGAAATTAAGAATTCCACCCAAATTTGTTGGCAACTCACCAAACCCAAAATTAAGTTAAGCCTGACTTTTTGACATGATTACATGTTTACTTCTGTACTTATTGAGCTTTTCTTTTTTCCAACAGATACAGTAATTATTGGTGAATTAAAGATAGTTCTATAAATGTGATTGGTTATATTTAAAATTTTTAATTTGTTAAATTCAAAATTAATATTTAATAATAATAATAATAATTTATTTTTTTAAAAAATAATTATTTAATTTAAAAATAAAAATAATTCAAATATAATTAATCATGGTCGTTCAAACATCACAAGATTCAAATCTTGCTTTTTTATTATGTAAAGAAACATGCACCAATTACAAAATGTCACATCAAACAACACTACAAATCAATCTTTAAGTAATGCTACGGATTGCAGTCTAAATATATTTATATAATGTGTGAATTCAAATGCCAATCACAGGGTCGCCACAAACGCTTGAAATTCATTACCTTGTCGAGTTGCCCAAATTAACAGGAGGCAAATAAATAAATTCAGCTAGCTGCAATTCTCATGGTTTTGCAATGATTAATGGTAGCTTGGTGCTATTAGTGGCCATAGTCAATGCCAAAGGGCACATGGCCATAATCCATCACTGACTCGTCGGGTTGGACCACTTTTATTAGAGCCGGAAATAGAATAGTTTAGGTGGGCGGTTAAGATTTGTTATATAATGGAACTTTGTCAAAGGTTCATGATATGCATGAGAAATAAATTTACATATAATATAATTAATCTCATCAATATTTATTTTATATTATGTAATATAAAATAAAAATTATAAAAAATAATGGTGTAAATTTATTTTTTATATATTGTAGATTTATTTATTATATAATGTATATTAATGTTTTACACACTATAAATTTATTTTTATATATTATAGTTCATTGATTATATAATGTGGATTTATTTTGTATATACTGTAGGTTCATTTTTTATTATACACTATAAGTTTATTTTTTATACATTACATATTTATTTTTTATATGTTATAGATTTATTTTTTATATATTGTATGTTTATTTTTTTTTATAATTCATTAATAGAAATTAATATAATATAATATTTAATATAATTATATATAATATATAAAATTATAATACATGATTTATAAAAAAGAAAAAAAAGTAATAAAACTGTGCACGTATTTTCTGTTTCCACCGCACGTTTTATAAACTTTTGATTTACATTATTATATGAATAGAGGGTCCTTAATATAATTTGTTGATTGTTAATACAATGTCCGTACTTTACTTGGAAAGCCCAGTACACTCACTTTACATAAGCCCAATACTATTTGTTAGCACGAAACAAAAGGCTATATTTATTTTGTTTTTATTTGTGGGAGGTTCAATAAATCAAAACATCTAATATATATATAAAGTTAAATAAAAAATAAACTAAAATATTGATGTGGTAAAATTTTATTGAGTTTGATTTTATTTGAAGTCACATGGCAAATCATTGTTAGAGTTGATTCATTCATTAATTGATTTATAAAGTTTTGTGCATTAATTAATCTTTAAATTTATTTATTAATCTTATTTGTTATAAATTTAATTTCTTATCATATATTAATGACAATTAATGTTAAACTAATTATGAAATATTTAATTTTTTATTTCTTGTAAGATCAATTATAACACATTTAATTTTAGTATTAATAATTAATTGTAATTTATATATGAAATAAAATTTAATTTTAATATATATAAAGCCAAAGAAAAACAAACTAAAATGTTGATGTGGCAATTTTCTTGATTTTGGCTTTATTTAAACTCACATGGCCTGTCATTGTTAGAGTCTATTCACTCATTAATTGATTTATAATGTTTTATGCATTAATTAATCATTTGATTCATTGATTCATCTACTTTTTTTATACATTTAATTTCTTATCATATATTAATGATAACTAATATTAAACTAATTATAAAATATTTAATTTTTTATTTATTGTAAGATCAATTATAATACATTTAATTTTAGTATTAATAATTAGTTTTAATTTATATATGAAATAAATTTTAATTTTAGTACATAATATACAAATTTCATATAAGATGTAATTCTTTTAAAATCACTTACTTTAAGAAATTTTATAAATATATTTTTTTAATTTTAAAAAATTCAATTAGATGAAATCTATTATATATAAAGTTAAAATAATGATAAACTCTCATCTATGAATTACCATAAAACACTTTCTCAGTTATATATTTTTTATACAATTTCAAAGTATTCTCACACCTCTATATATAAAACTTTGTTGATATAATTTATTTAAAATTAGTTTAAATATAGATAAAATTTAATTAGAAGTATAAAAATAAAATTAATAAAATAAAAATTTTAATTATTAAATTTTAGTAATTAATAATTGAAAATAATGATTAAAAAATATTTCAATAATAAAAATAATAAAATAATAATAAGAGAAAAATTCACATAAAATCTAAATTCATAATTGATTAACTTAAGAATCAAGAAAAAGAAAATAAAATTTATTAAAATGTGATTAACAATTTTTTACTTATAAAATAGTTTTTATAAATTAAACCTGAAAGGTATTAGTAGTATATTAAAATTAAAAATAATATATATAGATGAAAAGTAAATTTTTAAATTGATAAAAAAAATATTTAAACTATATATTGATAGGAAAGCTTACTTCCTTGTTTAGAATTTTTTTTATTTTTTAGAAGTAGTTTAAAATTTTTACTTTTTAGGTTTTTCTAATTTTTTATTAAAAATATTTGTATATAATCTTGACTTTTTGTTTAAAATTTGCACTTCTTAGATTTTTTAATTTATAATTTTTTTATTATGACAATTAAGTTTTCTAATTACTTATTTAGAAATGTATTTTATATATTTAAAAATATTTTTGATATGATAATTTTATATAATGTAATATAATATAATATAACGATACGTGATTGTATTATATATAATTATTTGATAAATGACAAGTAATAATTTAAAATTAATTCTAAAATTGAAATTAATAATATATATGGCTATTGATATGAAATCTTGATGCCTTAACAAAATAGTGGTGGCTTTAACAAAATACTAGTGGCCATATCGCCACCCTAATCGATTAAGGGGGAAACCATCTTTTTTGGATGAAAACACCTTCAGTATAATAAAATAAATATAAGAGATTATTTATATAGTTTTAAAATATAAATACTGATTTAATTAAATATGATCAACCAATAAAGGGTTTTGGCAACTAACCCATTGCTTTATTAGGTAGATGAAATTTGTGCAATTAATACCTACCAAAAACTTAATGATACACTAATCTTGCTGACAGCGTCACCTACTCAATTGATTGAGTGTCAATAAATCTAACCACTTATAATTAGAGTTAAGTTAGTAAAAGGGAGGGGAGCTCTCAACTAAAAAATATCCAACATATATACGTTTTCTTTTTTATCTCTGGTTAGAAGAATAACATTTTCCATCGGTTTTGAATTCCCTTTTTTTGGTAAAGTACCCGAAAAAAGTCTTTTATCTTATCAAATTATCATATGACCAAAAAACTCATAAATGGTGATCATTTCTAATTTTAAAAGTTAAATTTATAAATTTAAATTATATAGCCTTCTCCAATTTTAATTAATTATATTGAAAATTAAATTCGCAACTCCGCATTACTATAATCGTTATACTTTCTTATGCATTTCACATCTCAAATCTCTACTTTATGGGGACTGCACCTTTTAAGAATTTCCAACATTATTATTATAATAATATTTAAAATAATTAAAAAAATCTTTATTATATTAAGAGTATATATCAAATTAATGCATAATTTATATTTGATAAAAAATAATATTTATATATGGATAAGTATAATCATATAAATAATTATGAATATTATCTTTTTTATTGGCTTGATATACAATTTAAGATATTATTTACTTTGAATGGAATTGGCTCAACATCCTGAAAAATATAAATTTTTTTAATATTTAATTATAAGAAAATGTAAAATCAAAAGAAAATTTTTTTATCACTTAACTTTTCAGTACCAAGTACAAGTCAGTAAATATAAATTTATTAAAAAGTTGAGTGAAATATTAAAATTTTTTTTTATAGTTAATCGTTAAATATTTATTTAAAAGAATAAAATTATTTATATCAATAGATTAATATAAAATGATATCTTATAATATAGCTTTTAAAGTTACTGAATGAGTCAAATATAATATTGATGCACTTCTCGACAAAAAGTATAATAAGTCAACCGTTATACAATTTAACTTTTCATAAAATAATTTCTTAAAAAGCATTATTATTTTATATAAAATTACTTTTTTAGAAGTATGTTCATACTAAATGAGACTTAAAATTAATAGTAAAATATTTTGCAGAGTAGACTTCATTTATTTAATGAAAAGTACTTTTCTAAAAAAAATTATTATATTTTTTCATATGTTTAGGAAAATTGATTAACAAAAGTTATTTTTTTAACTAATAAAAACTTAAATTATTTTATGAAATAACTTTCTATTTGAAAAAAGAAAATCATTTTTCAAAATTTGACAAACTCAATCAAATAAAAAATTCATATTATAAACATAAAATTATTAGTATACTTATTATTATTAGTCATTTTAAACAACCGACGCCTATTGCTGACCGTTGTCAACCTATTATTGATGATTAGTGATATTAATAAAAATTTTATTTTAACATATTTTTTTATATTAAATGATAAATGGTATAAATATAATAATTTATTTGTAATCGAAATTTTATTATAATCTCATAAATAAAAAATATTATTTTTCAATATATTCGCAATACTAAAAATTATATTTTAAAATAAATTATTTTTCTTAAAATAAACATATTTCAAATAAAGCTACTCACAAATCTATAAAATTAGTCATATCAATAAAGTTAATAAGTAAATCAAATATGATACATGTGCATTTCTTAGAAAAAAAAATATGAATTAAATACTATAAAATTTTTTAAGAAATATTTAGTAAAATATATTATAATTTTTTATGAAAATTACGTTTGTAGAAATAAGTACATCCATACAAGTGTAGCAAAATATGATGCAGACAAATAAGCTACTCATTGAAAACAAAAACTCGTCACTTCCAAGTTCTCACCCACTCCGCAGGCAAAATAGTAATAAAAGTCCGATAAGACGGGCAATTCTGGCAAAATTGTGCTTTATGCAGTGTTTGAAGCGGAGAAAAATAAGAAAGAAAGTAAAATAATGGTGTAAAATAAAAAGGAAAATAACTTTACTCTGTTTGAAAAAGAAAAGAAAATAAAAGGGAAAAAAATAAAATTTATTTTCTTTTCTTTATTTTCTCTCAAAAATGGAGAAACAATACGAGAGATTGAGAAAATTTTTATAAAATTATAATTTTGTCCATAAACATAAAATCAATACCAAAATAAAGTTATTTTATTTTTTTAAAATAAACATAAAGTGAATTTAAATTATAAAATTAGTAAAATAATTTTATCTAAAATTTTTAATTGAAATTAATTCTTTCAAAATCTTATAACTTTTTATTTAATGTCTTTTTAGCTTCACATTTACCAATTAATGTTTAGTGATTGAATATTAAAATATTAAAAATAATATTTGATAAATGTTAAGATTTAACGTTTAATTTAAAAACTAATGTTTAATATTTACAAAATATAACAGAAAGTATAAATATGTTTTTTTAACATTTGAAATATAAAAAACTACATGTTAGATTTTTTTTTTTTGTATTAACATTATATTTTTTATTATATAAATTATTATTTCATATAAGATCAATTAAAATATAAAATATTATTTTTTATTATTATACAATATAATTATATATTCAATTATTTTCTTAAATATAAGATAAAATAGAAAATATATAAAATAACAATTTTCTTTTCTTTTATATTTTACTTTCTAAATAAAGAAAAATAAAATTATTTTTTATTCCTTTTATCTAAATGTGAGAAAAAAATAAAAAAATAATTATTTTCTTTCTTTCCAACGTGATTTTCCAAACACAGTGTTATTGTTTTCAATTTTCAGTTTCCAAAAACAGTCGCGTCGTTAGATGTTCCTGATTCAGCGCAGCGTAAAATTTTGCCGGTTTAGTCAGTTACCAGTCCTTTTGTATATACCAAATCAATCCATTCAAATTTCCTTATTACCACTTTCGTAGACTAAAAAATTCCTACGATCGATTCCCTTATCTTCCAATCGGATTCAAATTTGCGGACTTCGTATAAAAGATTTGATCTGAATTAGTGAAATTAGGGTGCTGACATGAAGATCGAGGAATTAGACGATGATCAGACCGACAGCGTGTACTCCAAGCAGATGGTGATGGTGAGGATGGACGCCAAGAGAGCGCTCGTAGGAGCAGGTGCCCGAATTCTGTTTTACCCGACTCTTTTGTACAATGTGTTTAGGAATAAAATCCAATCCGAGTTCCGATGGTGGGACGAAGTCGATCAGGTTGGTTTTCTATTTTCTCTTTGTTTTAGATTTTTTTTTTTTTTGGGTCTGTTTAATTATGCCGTGTTTGGTTTCTTAGAAATTGCTAAATAGTGTTGTTTATATTTAAATTGAATGTAGAGTTTAGATAATTAATATTTATTTTATTGATTTTGTAGTTGGACTCTAGTACTTGTAATTTCAGTCTGGTGGTTGAGTGCTTGCCTTGTAGTGATGTAGGAGATAGGGATTCAAATCATGGCAATTTTCATCCCCCTCAAACTTTTCCGATGTACAAAAAAAAAGAAAAAAGTAAAAAATAAAAGACTAATATTTTATATGAGATGGTTGATTTGTATTTTTTGCAGTATCTTTTGCTGGGTGCAGTTCCATTTCCTAAGGATGTTCCTCGATTGAAGCAGCTTGGCGTTGGTGGTGTCATTACTCTTAACGAGCCTTATGAAACTTTGGTCTCATCATCCCTCTATCGTGTGGGTTATGGTTTGTTATTTTACGTTTTTTGGGTTGGAAGCCTAGCAGTTAATTATGGTTTGTTATTTTACGTTTTACAGGCTCATGGAATTGAACACCTTGTAATTCCCACGAGAGATTATCTCTTTGCTCCTTCTTTTGTAGATATCAGCCAAGCTGTCGATTTTATTCACGGTGAGTAAATATGTTTTGATCTGTGCCTATCTTGTTGTTTTACCTTTATTGTGTTTTGTTTACATGGAAGATTGAGTCTGTTTTCTTTGCTTTCCTGCTTATAGAGAATGCATCGTGTGGTCGAACTACTTATGTTCATTGTAAAGCAGGGCGAGGGAGGAGTACAACAATTGTGCTTTGTTATTTGGTATGTATTATCCCTGAAGAGCTAGTTGCTAATAAGCTAAAGACTTCTTTTCAATCCTGAATAACTATGAATGTAAGCTGTTGTTGACATCGTCTGGTGTCAGATTGAGCATATTATATTTTGCAGGTAAAGTATAAGAACATGACACCCACTACTGCTCTAGAATATGTGCGGTCAAGAAGACCTCGAGTGTTACTTGCTCCATCACAGTGGAAGGTATTATTATAAGATATTTTTCAAAATTATTTTATGGAGATTTGTGATTTTTTTTTTTTTTTGGATGTCTTGCAAATTGTTCTTAGGTCCTTTTCTTTTTGTATGACGGTTCTGGTCTGCAACAATCGTGACAGTGTTGTAGATGCTGCCATTTCATTCTAATGATTTTGGGATTGAGTTGTTTGAAGCTGGTTCCAAATGATTTTTAGGATTCATTTCTAGATATGGGATTTTTACTTTTTGTCAATAATTGAGCAATTAAGTCTTCAAGTTGAACTTGGTAGGCCAACCTACATATCTATTCCAAAGCACATCAATTTCTAGGATTTCTTTCAGGACCTTGGCTTACCATCTCTGCTTTTTTACTTGCTTGCCTGCAATATAATTAGGCTGTTCAAGAATACAGTAGGCTCAGACAGCCTCCTAGTGCAAATTCTCCCTCTGCGGATGCAGTTCTGATAACTATAGCAGATCTTGAAGGATATCATTGTGCACACGATGATGTTGCTGTGGGCAAGGAATTCGCAATTGTCCCTAAAATCAAGGCCAGGCCGATGATGGCTAGGCTGTCCTGTCTCTTTGCTTATTTGAAAGTTTCCGGTGTTTCGGAACCTGTTACTGGCCGGATGCCTGAGGCACGTGCTTGCTGAGTCCCAAATCCCCCAAAAAATTGAGGGAGTTTTGCAATATACAAAAGCATCATAAAATAAGCTGCGAAGTCACGTCAAACCTCTGTTTAAGAGGGATAACTGAAGAAGAAAGAGAGAAAGTGGATTAAGTTCTTCAATCTTGCGTATATCACACTAGCAATAATTGGCATCTGCTTGCTTGTACATGACTACCTTTTTTTCTTTTTTGTTGCAAAACCTTTTTTAGTCAGTTGTGAATAACAAACTGGTTCTCTGTAAGAATTAAGCATTTCACTGCCATTTTAAAGAGTGTTGCCCTTTGAGTTGATTAAGTTCTTCAATCTTGCGTAATTCTTATTTAATGGCATTTCACTGCCATTAAATAAAAAATTTAATTATTAAATTTTTAGTAATTAATAATTGAAAATAATTATTAAAAATTCTTTCAATAATAAAATAATAAAAAAATAGTAAGAGAAAAATTCACTCAAAATCTAAAGCCATAATTGATTAACTTAAGAATCAAGAAAAAGAAAATAAAATTTATTAAAATGGGATTAACAATTTTTTATTTATAAAATAGTTTTTATAAATGAAACCTGAAATCATTATAAGGTATTAGTAGTATATTAAAATTAAAATTATATATATATATATATATATATATATATATATATATATATAGAGAGAGAGAGAGAGAGAGAGAGAGAACATTTAAGATATATATTGATATGAAAGGTTTTAGTAGATTAATCACAGAAATAATAAGTTAAATTTCATTGCAATATGTATCAATTGAATTAAATATTCTTGATACAAAATAAAAAAAGTTATATATATATATATATATATATATATATATATATATGCAAATTCTGAAATTTTCTATTTTTTTGGCATTTCTTTCTTTTTTTTTTCTTCTTTGCCTACTACTAGTATACATAGATATTTATTAGGACCACTGCATATTGTAGTGTCTTTGGATTCTGCTTTGAGGTAGAGGTGAGCATGGATAATGGTCCTAAAATGAGGCAAAAAAGCATCAGCATGTCTATAGGATACAGCCTATCCGAAACTTTTAAATCTTTTTACACCAGTTGCTTTTATTATAAAAGCCCAACTTATTACGACCATCATGCATGACCATATCCTCCCATATTAGATCATACATACATGTTCCTTATTTTATTTTTATTAAATGGCTAAGTAATCTGTACTTACAGTTTATATTTGAAAAAACAAAAAAAAAGTACAAGAAAATTTATGAAAAAAATATATAATTCAAAGTATTTTATTATTCCATATTATATTTATTTTTTAATATTATTTGACAACATTATTAAACTCGTCAATATATAATTTATTAAAAAAATATATGCAAGTTTATTAGATTCATTTCTATAGTTGATTGGTTATATATATTAAGTCAATACTGTATTCACTAAAATAAACCCATATTATTTAGGAGATGCTTAATGCTTATTGGCCACACAGCAACTAAAAGAAAATTGATTCTTTCTATTAACAATTTTTTATGTGAGTGCGTACCAACACCAGTCAGTAATATATTCCTTCCCAAAATTTTTTATGGAAAAAGAAAAAAATATAGAAAAAATAGCATTCCTTTTTTTTTTCCCCCTTCTAATTAACTTATTGTGGTCCAACTTTCTAGCCTAGATACAGCCTTCTGGTATACGAATTAATAGGTGACACATATGAAATCAAAAAATATATTTATGCATAAAATAAATAGAATCAAATGGATATAGGAAAAGATATTAAACTGATAGTAACATAACAAGTAATGTGTGCGCTTGCTTGGTGAAAGATTATAGATACTTAGAATAACCAAGAAAGTTTCATGATAGAAAAAAAGAAAACATACACAAGATTCTATTTGTTTGAATCCAAAGTTTCATGCTAGAAAAAAGAAAACATACACAAGATTCTATTCGTTTGAATCCGCTATTTACCAAAATTCTCTTCAATTTATAACCAAGAATTCGAAATTCTTGTTTAACTTAGTTCAAAAGAAAGAAGAAAAGAAAAAAAAAAATGATATTTAAGTTCGCATTATATAAAATATTCTTAAACTTTATAGAAAGTCGATGGATACATTTATGGGTTTAAGATTTTGCTTTTATGTATTAAGAATCAATAATTGGATTTTTTTATGAGAAATTGATTGTTCCACTAAATTCTCCCCTTTGCTAATTCAATTAGGATGATGATTCGTCCTTTCATGGCATCTAAATATTATTTTCTTATTGATAGATTTTTAGCTGTTAGTATATGTTTTTGTATGCTTCATATATTATCTTAGTAGAAAGTTTACGTTTGGATTTTGATTTTCATATATATTTGGAAAAAATCAGTCTATTTTCCCAACTAAAATGACTTGTGGCTATCAACTGATGTTGGTTCAAGCGATGATAGAATTTGCTCCTTTTTTATGATATTGAATTCAAATTCACCAACACTTGAAAAAAAAAAAAAAAAAAGATAAAAACCATGAGGAGGTTGAATGATGTTAAAACTTGAAAGTATTAGAAGAGAATGAAATACTACAAGAGGCATACACTTTCTTCATCTTTTTCTTTTTCAACAATAAGAGATGACCTAAAAAAAATCCATAAGCAAGGGCATCTTCTTCTTAACAATCAAAATAAAGTAATTATCCCATTAATAATTTTCTACAATTTTATGTAAAGCAGAAAAGTTTTTCCTCTCATCATAAATTAATATAATTGAATCTATGACTTTTTATTTAATATTAAGAAAAAGATTATATCGATTAGATTTAAATTTTGACATTTATTTTTAAATAGTTTCATCTTATCAATTCACAAAAATACCAATTAACCCATGGAATTTTTAATTTGAATATTTTGTAATTAAAAATAGGTGTAGCACTATGTTATCTAAAATTTGCAAAGAAATTTTTAATTATATGTGAAAGAGAAATATAACACTTATAATAAAAATGGGCTCAATGTTGACCAAAGATAAGAAGAAAGAAGTCTGTGCATATAGCATCTACGGATGGTAAAGTGAAGAATGGAATTAGAATCACTTTGGTCGGCCTCTTAGGTAAAGATGACTTCTAAACCAAAAACAAAGGTGCAAAATAGAGTGTTAATGAAGACAGGAATTTTTGTGGAAATAATTGTTTTTAGCTCCATACATTTGTTGACCTGTTAATGTCAAGAGAAAGTACATTTTTAAGTATCAAACATATTCCACACGTAAATTTCCAACTAAACTATATATTCCAAATAATAATAAAAAGAAAGTATAAATTGACATTCCATTATCATCTTAGAAAAATATTGAAACAAGCATAAAAATGGAAAGGGGGGAAGAAGATGAATGAGAAGCAAAGGAATATCATGTCAACTTGGGATAGAGATGACAATTTATGTTTGTATCGTATTAATAAATATAATAATTATTAAATTAATTCAAATACAATGAACTTGATAAGCTAAAAATATTAAAAGTTTAAATGTAAACACAATTCAATTACTCAATAAATAGCAAGACTTAAAATGAATATTGTGGCATTAAATATTTAATTAATGCCAAAATATTTTTATATTAAATAAATAAGATGATGTGATAACATATTGAATATTTGATAGTCTATTTCTATTATTAGACTAAAAATAAAAAAATAAAAAACCATATCAAGACTTATTTTTTTAAAAAAAAAAAAAAGAACCCAAATTTTATTGTCTACAAAAATGACTTCTCCATAATTGTGAAAAAATGATTATTTGTCTTCTTTATTATTTTATAGATGAGTAATATCATTTTTTCTTATTTTTTTTAATAATGTGACATTTTATACTATTTTCATATTAAATGCATGTCAATTAGCAGATTAATGAGTTAACCAATGATATGATACGATGATTTTCATTTCATGTCATAATTGAATTAACATGACTTCCATACAAATATAATAACTTTAAATTTATTTATTTCATACTGAGTTTGTACCAGGGGCACACTTGCACTTTGCCTGACAAAACTATAATATTCTATGATTACTAATTGTATATAATTAGTTATGAAATTTTAATATAATTTATATGATTTTTTTAGCTTTCTCTTTTTCATAAATGGAGAACATTCACTGTAGTTAAGTTTCATTTTTTTAGTGTGTTTATTTATAATAGTTCTTCTTATGCCTCCTTTTTAATATTTTTTATTTACCATTCATAATGTTTTTTACTTTTTTAATTAGTTTGTATGACATGTAAAAATTATTGAATTCTAATTTCTTAGATCTTAAAAATCAGTGTTTTTTAAAAAATATAAAATATTAATCATTTGTCAAGCACACGTTGAAATGATTCAGATAATTGCCTATGATATGTTATTTAGGACTAACCTCATTGATTTCTTCACATTTTTTAGAAGTGTAGGTAGGGAGATTTGGGGTTTAATTCCTCTTCCACTAATGTGGAAGGAACTTTATATTTATTGTGAGAATTAAAGGTGAAGATTACATCTTAATGTATAATTGGCAGCTTATTATTAGGCTACTGTGCTGTAGAAAAAATAATTTCTTATAATAAAAGTAAATCATCTCTTTCACACACATATATATCTTCAAATTGTGAATGGTAAAATAGGATTTTGGATATTGTATTTTACGTAACAATCTGCTTGAAAGTGGATTAATGAGAGTTAATGACTTACATGTGAGTGGATTAATTAGAATTAAGATATGAAATGTAAATGAGACTAATGAATTAACCTTATTTATGAGTTTTTTTTTAAGATGTAAATGAAAATAAAATTTGATATTCATTCACTTTCATATACTTTTTCTTTTTTAATCTCCAACATGAGAGTTAAAAAATGAAATGAAAAAATTTTAAATAATTAACTATGCAATACCTAACGGATGAGTGTAAATAATTAATTCTGTTGGAAAGTACAATTTTAATGAGAGAGAAAAGTTCATGAAAGTCAATTCTTTACATCATTTAAACTTATTTTTCTTTTACCCTTAATTTTGGAAGAGATAATGGAATAGAAAATATGCTAAAATAAAATATATTATAAGATAAATATAACCTTGATAGTATTTTAATAATTACTAAATATTTAATGTAATTTTTTTTGTATCTTGAATATAATAGCAAATTTGATGTTTTTAATTAACTCTCTCATATTTAAAAACTCTCAAATAAGATTAATATTAATGTTTTTTTAACTCCATATTATTTTTAAAACTCCCAAATAAAGTAATGGTAATTAACATTTCATTACTCTCTATTCCATTTCATTACTTCACCTTATTAACTTTTTTGTTCATCTCCTCCAAACCTCTCATGTAAAGGCATTTAACATTTTCTAAAAAAAATGTTCGACACAAAAAAATATATTGTAAAATCAATATAATTTGGACAATGTAAATCCTTTTCTCTAATATTTGAAAAAAAATAAAAATTATACAGCTATTGGCCATACTTTATTGCATACTATAAACCGTATATCATGTAACCAAATAATCTTAAAAGCACAAAAGATATTGACGTCTTTAATTATTAAGTGCTGGATTCTGCGTTAAGTATAACTTAATCAAGTGAATTTTAGAACCTTCTAAAATATAAAAGAGAAGTTGTCAAAATTATTGGACTACTAACAATCCATAAAAGTGAAGTCTGTTTAATATAAAAGAGATTCAATCTTCAATGGCGTGCAAGAAAAATTCGAATGCACATGTAAAAATAAATAGTAGCATAGCATGTAAATAGTCATGAGGTTCTTTATCGGTTCCTTTTGATTGGTACAAACTCAACACTGATGGCTCTTTTCTTAGAGGAGCAAATAAAGCTTCAGAAGGTGGGCTCACTCAGGGGCTTGGATATGTGGCTTTTGAGTTAAACTTGGGTTACTTGCAGACCTATATGGGCTATTTTGCAAGATTTGAAATTAGTAAGTGCTCCCCTTATTTCTTATCTGGTTTAAAATTTTTATATATATATTTAGAATTGTATTTAATAAGTGTTATTATATAAATAAAAAATCATATTACTCTTAATTAATTATTTTATAAACTATATATATTTTTAAAAAATAATTATTATAAAAGAGAGAAAAAAATTAATGAATATTTATAAATAATTGTAAATTATGAAAGAGAGAAAAAAATAAAATTAAAAAAATTCATAAATATTTATAAATAATTGTAAAATGTCAAAGTATTATAAAATAAAAAATTTTCTCTCAAACATCTAATTTAGAACAAAGAGAATATGAGAATATTTATAAAGAGTGGTAGCAAGACTGCCCGGTCGATGATCAGAACTAAGAGTGCGGATTCTATAGTTCGTCTTGGGGCATGGTGGCTAGATTTCAACAAAGTGGAAGGCGGAGTTGTAGCATGTGAGCGCCGATTGGTTGCATGGAAACGGGGTTGGGATTCATTTGCTTGATGTTCTTCCTCATGGCATCAAGATGTTCTGCTCGAGGGTATTTCCGGAGTTTCTCATCTCATCCTAGAAGGATCTTAGTATAATTATTTGTTTGTAATAAAAATAAAGATGGATTAGTGTTGTTTATTTTAAATTTATTTTCGACTGAAATTCAAACTTGAAATATTTAGAAATGACTCTAATACTAGTAATTCAAATACTTATTATTGATTTAGAGTTATTTACTTTGATTCATTAGCTATTTTCCAACTTTCTTCATATTTGCAATTAAGGAATATGCTTAAATTAATTCTTTACAGTTAGAGAATGAGAAAATAAGCATCATCTCTTTTATGATTAATCAGAATGTGTATATGTACAAAAGAGAAATGATAAACTAGCTAACAAGTTTCAGTAACTACAATAAGTTTCACTAACTAACACACATCATCATTCTAGAAACTTCCTTTATCCTCTTTTATTCTAGAAACTAGCTCATTATTCTAGAAACTTCTTTTATCCACATCATCAATCCAGATCCTCTCTCTATTGGTTTGCATTCTGCCTCCCTCAAAATGAGCATATATGCTATATATATATTCATCTTGCGTAGCAGTCCATGATATTTGGCAGAGTGCAAAATTTTGTGAATAAGTCTATCAACTGCTCATTTGTATTCAAATATGCCAGCTTAATGATATTTCCTTCTATCTTTTCTCTAACAAAATGGCAGTCCAATTCAATGTGTTTGGTCCTTTCATGATATACTGGATTTTTAGCTATGAGTAACGCTAACATATTATCAGAAAACATCTCTACAGGACCTTCATGCTCAACTCCTAAATCCTTTAACAGAAATAACAACCAAACTAATTCACTAGTTGTAACTGCCATGGCTCTATACTGCGATTCAGCTAAGCTTCTAGAGACAATATTTTGCTTTTTTGATCTCCAGCTAACCACACAAATATGAAATAACCTGTGACAAATCCTTTAGCTTAAAATTATCTTGTAACAAAGTCTTCAATTCATTTACCAAGCATTGATTGTTACTAGTAATCACAATGTCATCAACATATACCAACAATGCCACAAAACCCTTTTCAGTCTTTCTTGTAAACAAGGAGTGATCTAACTTAGATTGCATATACTTATGAGACAACAAGCAAGAGGTGAATTTAGCATTCCATTATCTTGATGCTTGTTCTAAGCCATACAAGGACTCATTCAATTTGCATACCAGCTTACCTTTCATACTATCATTAGTTCCACACTCCCCCTTAAGCTGGTAGCCAAGAGGAAGATCCATATAAACCTGCTCATGCAAATCACCATTAAGGAATGCATTGTTAACATCCAATTGGGATAAGGACCAACCATAAATAACTGCCAAGGCAAGAAACACACATACTGTAGTTTGCTTAGCAACCGGCCTAAATGTCTCATGATGGTCAAAACCTTCATGTTGAGTATAGCCCTTGGCAACTAAACAAGTTTTATACCTATCACTATTGCCATCTGAATTGTATTTGATTTTGTACACCAACTTACATCCGATAGAGGAATGACCAACAGGCAAGGGGGCAACTGTCCAAGTATTGGTTTGAATGAGAGCATCAAGCTCAGCTTGCATAGCAATCTTCCAATGATCATGTTGAATAGCTTGAGCATAAGTTTGAGGTTCAGTATGAGTGAGAACTGAACAGCAAAAATACCTATAGGAGGGAGAAAGACATACATGAGAAAGAACATTATGCAAAGGATGTGCAGTGCAAGAATTGATTGAAGGTAAAATGTGGGGACGATGATAATCTTGTAAATAAGAAGGGAGTTTAGACTGACAAGTACTTCTACGAAGAAGAGGTAGAGAGGGAGGTGATGTAGAAGAATGAAGAGGAGGGGTAGGAGGAGAGGATGAAATAGGAAGAGAATATGAAGATGTAGAAGAAGAAGGAATGGAAGAATGCGAAGGAGAAGGATATGTAGGGAAGTCAAAAGAAGTGGGAGGTAATGTTGGGAAAACTAATGTAGAAGAAGATGAAGGTGGAAAATACATGGAAGAAGACTGATAAGGAAATATGTTTTCATAAAACAGAACATCATGAGAAACAAAAACTGTATGAGATTCAAAATCATACAACTTCTAACCTTTGATACCTAATGGATAACCCAAGAAGAGACATTTACAGGCACGAGGATCAAACTTAGTCTTATGAGCAGTGAGGTTTGATGCAAAACAGAGACTTTCAAAGATCGTGATAGTTAGGCACTTTGCGAAATAAAATTCCATAAGGAGTTTTGTGATTGAGCAAAGGAGTTAGAGTGTGATTAATCAAATAAGTAGCAGTAAGAACCGCATCACCCCAAAAACAAAGTGGTAAAGATGCATGAAATAACAAGGAACGTGAAACATTCAAGATGTGTTGATGTTTATGTTCCATAATGTCATTCTGTTGTGGGGTATATGGGTAAGAAACTTGATGTAAAATGCCTTTGGAAGTGTAAAAAGTAGGCAAATTAAATTCCAATAAATTATCAGTATGAATACTTGTAATAGAAATCTGAAAATGATTAAGAATGAAGTAGTAAAAAGACTGAATTAAGTGCCTAACTTCATATTTATGTCTCATTAAAAACACCTTAAGTACATCGACTAAAATTATCAACAATAGGCAAAAAATAGTGATGATAAGCAAGATCAGATTGGGCATAAGGACCCCATATATCCATATGCACTAGTTCAAAAAGATCAGATGTTTCACTAACACCCTGTTTGGATGGGGTGTTTGTAATGGATTGTAAGAGTTATTAATGAAATGGAATGGATCGGTTTGTTTTGGAAAGAGAGTGTTCAATTATATTTATGTTTGGGATGGTAGGAATGGAATGGAATGGTTTGAAAATAATTTTGTTTGTTTGCACTGAAATGGAATGGAAGGTTAACTTAAAAATTGATAAAAATACCCTTATACATACAAATATAATTTTCTTTTATTTTTTCATTTATCAAATATTTAATATTAAAATAGAAATTTATTATTATTATTCAAAAATTATTTTTTATTTTTATTTACAAAAAATATGAACAATTAATTTTTTATAAGT
>CATIWR010370772.1:0-42490 GCA_949677035.1 Omphalea diandra
ATAATATATATATATATATATATATATATATATATATATATATATATATATATATATATATTTCTCATGGACTATATATATGGCATTACTTAATATAGTTTTCCAAAGCTAAGGAAAGCAAATCACAAATTTGGATTCCTTTAGTGCACAGTTTAATTATATGTAACATGATGGGATCACGCAATTGATATCTAAGCCATTAAATTTGAAATGAATTGTTCTAACTTCACTTAGCGTTAATTTGTATTTCCATCATTAGTTGAATACTTAGTTATATCATGTTATAATAATTAAAATGTTAGTTATGAATTTCAGATTCCATAGCGCGGTTTAGTTAGATTAACATCACCTAGCATGTTACTAACTGATCAATAATTAAGATTTCAGTTTAATTTTAAAAAAATATTTTTTTTTCGTTCTTTTTATTTGCAACATATGATTTTAGGATTGACCTAATTATAAGAACATGAAATACAGAAAAGGGTAAATAATACTACCTCATATCAAATGAATAATCATATGCATCCTGACTTTAGATTTTACTTACCTTGAAGCAAGTAAAAGAATCTATTGGCATCCATGACCAATAGTGTACATGAATGTATCGTGTGTACGCCAATTTTTATTTTTTATTTTTAAGAAGGATTATGTACCTCATTTCGAATTTACCCCAATTGGATAATTTTGATCCTCAATGATGCAAGGAAAATCAGGTTATCTCATCTTTTTGTTTTAGGGAATAAATTTCTTTTCTTTTCCTTTTTGGGTGAACAGTATACTTCTTTCTTTAGACATTCAATTTTTGTAAGAAAAGCAATTGCATAATTTAGATGCATACATCATTATGTGTCAATTGATTTCTGATATGGTCAGAGATGGCTCATGGACATTCTTATTATGTGTTTTAATGTGTAATTGCCTAAGGGCTAAGGACGATTTGCAGAAGTGTCTAATTTTCTCTTATAATTATAATAAGAGCATATTTGGTATGCTTATAAATTTTATTTTTATATTTGGTACTTTAAAAATTTTAAAATAAGATTTTAAAACTTAAAATGTCTGACTATTTTTTTCTATTACATGGATAAACCAAATAAAAATATTATAAAACACTTATTTTAGAATAAAATTCTAATTTTTCATTTCTTAACGTAACCAACTATATCATAAATATATTGATCTTTTATTTGAATATTCATAATTTTTATATATGGATCCTAATCCTTTCACAATTATAAAGTACTCTAATGTTCTTAATTGAATCGTTGTTAGGATCCATTTAGTTTCACTGTTACTAATTTTTAGTTGGTGGTAGTTCTCTCTCTCTCTCTATATATATATATATATAATTTGTATTTTCAAAATAAATAATGTTGAACCATATATTAAGCATTTTTTTTTAAAAAATTACTCATTAAACATATTAATCATTAATATTATAATAGTTTCATTAAAAAAGGAAAATAATAAAATAATAAAAAATAATGGTAGCAAAAATAGAACTTATTAACGGATAAATATATTATTAATAATAAATAAACTTAAGAATATGTTTATATTTTATTTACAAAAATAAAATATGTTGATAAAAATTTTAAATTGTATTTTTTTAAATTACACTTATTGGACATTTTATTAGCTATCAATTATTTGTGATAACCATATTTTTATCTCTTACAAATTGAAAAGTAAAATAATTTTTTAAAAAAGTAAAATAATTTCTCAAAAAGAAAAAACAAACACTCTTATGATGTAATTGTAACTATCAATTTGCATTATTGAATATGGTACTTAATTACTGTGCTCAAGAAATAAAGTAATTAAATCACTGGCACATGTAAGCAAATAACTATATATATATTTTTTTTTGGACGGTCTGGGTAATCCTCAAACCACTTCAGAAAGACTTCATGAGTCCAAGGTAGCTATAGAATTTGAACCCTAAGTATTAAAGAGAGGAGTAAATTCCTTTGCAAACTGAAATAATCCTTGAGGTTACTACAAGGATTATTTCAAATATCTACTAATTATATGCAAACGCAACAAATTTCATTTTAAGAAGTTTGATCTTTTAACACATTAGTTATAGCTCATAGATATTGACATAAGTGGCATTCAAGTTCGAAGCCAAATTAAACCAGCCGGTCTAGAAGCATTGAATATAGCTGATGAATACAATCTCTCACTTAATGTTTTATATCAATTCGATTTAGTGAATTAGAAAAACTATTTTTTTTTATTTTTTATGTAAATAAATTTTAAAATCTTTTTTCATCCATTCTTTAGGGGGAAAAAGAATATTCGAAAAAACAAAATTTAATAACTGAAAACAACTTTTTTTTTTTTTTTGTTCAAAGCAGAATCTACAGAGAACCAACCATCAACGATCCAGTCCTAGTTCATGGTTTGTATTGGACTGGAATTGTTGGTTCCAGTCTGTTTGTCAAGTGTAAAAAAAGCTTTTAAGATTTAAAACTTTAATCTCGTGTTGTAGGTTACTAGTTGAACGCTCATTAGATGGTAAGCATAAACTAATCGAAACCAGTAATCGATCAAATCATACTGTTCAAATGGTTGGGTTTATTTTTGTCATAATTTGATTCAATTTCATTTTATTTAAAATTTCAATTTTTGATTTGGTCGGCGATATAAAAAAATTTAATTAAATTGAATTTACTAAAAAACCAACTAAATTATATAAATTTAAATTGATTCAATCGAAATACATATAATTTTGATTAAATCAAATGAAATCAAATTGTAATATTATGAATCTAATTTGGTTCCATTGATGAGTATATAATTTTAATTTACTTAATTTAATTATTTTATTTTAAAAAATTTTAATTTGAATCAATTTTTAAAATATAAAATTTAATTAATTTAATAAAAATCAAACCAAATAAATTGAAGCCGATTGAAGATGGCTACTCCAGCAATCTTAAGTAGCTAAACGATTTGTATAGATATACCTATTTCGTCTTATCCCCATTCTACATCATAGGTAAATATAGCATACTATTAACTTCTTTAAGCTACATATGCTTGATTATTTTAGTACACTTTCAGTTTCATGCTTCTTGGAGTGAAACATCAGGACATTGTCTTTAATTAATTTCTAAAAATTAGTATGCTTATCAGAAAACGGCATTCAAGCATAAAAAACAATTGAAGTACTGCGATTTGAATCTGTAATGAATTCATTAAATTTTAACAATTGTCACTAAGTTTAAAATTAACCCTGCAACTAAATTGCTTAAAACGGTTTAAATTTCTATTGGAATTAAATTAATAAAAAATTATTTAAAATTAGAAAAAAAATTGCTTATTTAATTTAAAATCCTACCCCAGTAAGTTAATTTGAAAATTAAATTTGCAAGCAAGAAAAAGTAGATGGTCAACAAATTCTTGGAGTAGGAAAACATTTTGAAGTCAATAATTTCAAGAGTATTATTCTAGCTATATGAGGAGGTCCCTCAAAGAGGTAGAATGTCTCGGGAAGAAGACCTCTTTAAACTGTGCTCCTTGGGAATTATATATATGTGCTTCTTCCATCACTAAGTTACAATAATCTAGAGGTGAACAGGGTAAATATGGTGGCCCTACTTAGGCTCGTAGGGTTCCTATCACGAATCACCAAATATTAATAGGATGATAGAGCCATGGATATGACAACATGATTGTGACATGCATGGATGGATGAATAATTTTGGAGATAATCAGAGAGAGGTAAAGGCCCCCCACTCTCCTCCTTAAGGTCATCACTTGCTGGACTAGGTTATGATGCTTCTTAGTATAGTGGTAATTTTGGTAAAGCATAATAGAAAAGGGCCTTATCAAAGAATTTTGTTCAATCCGAATAATTAATTTAGTTTGACTAATGAATCGGCTTCTCTATTTTCTGATGATTATCAAATATTTTAATTAATTTGTGATATTATTTTATTTCAATTTTTTTTTTTTATAAAGAGCTATTGAAAAGAAATAGATTGTTGTATGAGGACTGATCCAGTCATATATTTTGTGTTGGTTATTTTTGTAATTTTCTCTTATCTCTTTTGGCATGATTCCTAATAGTAGTTATCATTAGAGCTATGTCCTAAACAATTGACTAATAACATTAGAACTCTAAAATGATTTAAACTACTCTATTTAACATTAATTCAAGTATGACTTATTAAAAAAATTATTCGGGCCCAATCATTGATTAGATAAATCAATCTCAAATATAAATTTAAATTTGATATATTATAATTAATTTTAAATATTTTTAAATTCGACTCTAAAACTCACAAAAGTAAAAAATGAATTTTAATATAATTGATTTTATAAAATATCATTTCAAAAACTTTATTTAATATTTGAGAAATAATTGCATAATAAGCATATATTAAGTAAGAAATAAAATTTGAGTTATTTGAACTTATAAATTAAAACTAGTACATATCACTAGATGTAAATATGATTATGAAACAAAATTAATATTAAAATTATATAATTTTGATTAATTAAGTTTGTGAATAAACTTAAACTCAGTTGAAAAGATGATGAATCAAGTTTGAACAATCAATTTAAATATAATTTTAACTTTAGTTTATAAATGAACATGAAATAAAATAATTAAATCAAATTTGAATTATCAGACTCAGCTTGACTTGATTATAGTCTTAAATAACATAAAATTGAATTAGCATCTAAAAAAAATTGAAGCTCTATTATAACAAATAAAATCATCTCACATGAGGCAGAATGAGAAGCGTAAATAGATAGAAAAGTAGCATTTTTTAAAAGCCAACCATATTTGTATTTTTAGGTATTTTTATTTTTTAAATATTAAAAATTATATTAATAAAATTCAAATAATGATTTTCATTTTTAAATAATTTTATTTTATTATTAGATTATAACATTAATTAAGCCTTAGAGTATAACTCTACAAGTCATACAATGAAGCTTTGCCTTTATATAAGAAGATATATTAATGCTTGCTGACTTGGAGGAAGCATTTATTGTATACTAAACATGGAGATTGTCATTATTATACTTTTTTTGACGTTTAAAGTATTTGCATAATTATTAAAAAATATATTTAATATATAAAAAATACTATTACCTTTAAAATAATTGTGTCCACCTATTATTATCATTATACCTTTCAAATATGAGTATTTCCAAGGGTGTTGGCTGCTTCATTGTCTCTATTAATTATTATCATTATACATTCCAAATAATCATAGAAGAGAAAACTTTAAATAAGAGTAAAATAGGTAAAAAAATAATTAAAAAATTATAAATATTAATGCTTATTGACTTGAAGGAGGCATATATTGTGTACTATGAAAATTGTCATTGTTATACTCTTTTCGTTTCAAAATATATAATGTTTAAAATATTTGTACAGTGATTAAAAAATGTATTTAATATATAGAGAAAATATTATATTACCCTTAAAATAATTATCTCTACCAATTGTTATCATTATACATTCAAAATATAAGTATTTCCAAGGTTGTTGCTCGCGACATTATCTTCACCAATTATCATCATTGTATTTTTCAAATAATTGTATAAGAGAAAGTTTTAAATAATAGTAGAATAGGTAAAAAATAATTAAAGTTTTGTAGGCATATGAGAAATGTCAAGTAATTTAAAATAAAAAATTCTAACTTTAAATATCATATATTTTGAAATAGATGGAGTGCTATCTTTTAATTAGAGCTTTCTTTAAAAATATATATATCAGGATTCTTGGCATGATCATGAAGGAATGGTGCTTTTCAAGACCCGAGGAAAATCTACTCTTAATCAAGTGTACAAAACCGATTCTCTTAATTATTTTATGGTTAGGGAACAATTATGATGATAAATAAACTTGTTAACTGATTTGTTAGTAATACTAATTATAATAACAAATGAGTAACGTTGTATTGGTTAAAGTAATGCCAATTTGAATTAAACAAAATTTTTTATTATATCTATTTTTAGAAAAATTTGGATTGAATTATCAAATTAAGATACAGTAGAAAATTTTGTCATTTTTAGTCATCAAAGTAAAATTACCCATAATTTTAATTTTTTAAAAAATAAAAAAAATTGTTTTACTTTTTAAAATATTTTAAAAAATATAAATCGAACCAAATTTCGATTGAATTAGGTTTGAATTAATTTGAGAAACAATGAGAGTTGTGTTAAAATTGAACCTAAAATTTTGAAGTCATTTCAAAAGAGTTCAAATGAATTTTTTGAAATAAATTTGAAGAATAAATTGAAGGCAAATGCGTTTGTTAATAAGACAAGCATTTACTAATGCTAGCAAAGAAAAAAAAGAAGGTAGCTACAGGTAAAGCATATATAAATGAAGAATAATAGAGACTGATACACATACAAGTGGGGCATTGAATGAGAAGGATATGTAACAAATTGTTGGCCCCTTTCATCTCCCCGACCATTCTTTTTTTATTCCATGGATGAGTGTGTCCTCTCCTCTCCCCCTGCCCCCTCCATCTCTCCTTCTCCAGGATAAGTGTTTTCCAACCCCATGTGTCCGTGTGTTTGTGTAGGCCAATCATAAGTAACCCAAACTCAGATAATGATGCAAACTGCTTGAATTGCACCAATCAACGTTCCACAGTGTATTTTTCTTTTCATAACAGTTCTAAATTTAAATTTATTAATAATTTTTTATGAATTTATCCAACTTTATATATAAATATATTCAAATTAATTCGAAAAACATTATATACAATTTATAAATCTGCTGGTTGCAGAAAATAATAATAATGTTGGTTTAGGCTCTTTTTGTTTGGTAGAAGTAGCACAATTATATAAATAAAAATTATTTTGTTAATTTTTTCTTAAAATATTTTACTTATTTAATTAATTATTGTAATATTGATAATTACTTTAATTTATCATCATACAAATAATATTATAATTAAATATCTAATCTATATTGCTGAAAGTAGATGTCAAATTTTAATGGTTCTACACTTTAAGAATTTCGAATACATTTTCATTTAAATTTTTTAGAGAATAAAAGTTAATTTTAAATTAATTTTTAGTAATTGGAATATGTTAAAGAATATATATATTCTATTCAGTAACTTAATTTTTTAAAAAAATCTAAACAAAGAAAAAACATGTAGGGGAATACACCTATCTCCGCTTGCATGTACGCTAGATTAGTACATTAAGAATGACCATCTAAGTGTCAAAAACGGAAAATAGCTACTTCCATGACAGATTCAATTTATCCTGCAACAACATTGGCAACTGCATAGTGAACCAGTTAATTTTAGCTAATTAATTAAGTCATTCTCTCTTCTTGGATATTCACCTAATTAATATGGGTCCTCGTGAGATTATGATCTAGCAAACTAATTATTAAAATGTTTATAAATTTTGCAAGAAGATGTTAACATATGAACAGTACGGCAATCCCTTGCTACCATTATAATATTGGCTTATTCTAATTTTGGAATCAGATTAAGAAAAGCTACACATATACATGCCCTACTGCTGCCTCTACATTAGTTAATTCTACTTCTATTCTACGCATAAGTATCAAGAGACTGCCATTTTCGCACGCCTGCAGGCTTTCTACAAGTTTTCCATGTGGGTCAGCATATGGATGATGAAGAAGATAATATTAATGATTATAGACTAAAAAAGATAATTGTAGGTAATAATGCCCCTAATGATTAGATTTAGATCTGTGCTTACCAAGATACTAAGCGACAAGGCATGTGCATATATAGTGCATGCATGGTTATAGCCTCCAGTATATTTGACTATATATAAATTATTATATGCTTTTTTTTAAAAAAAAAAAACATTTTAACAATGACATCTCTTTTAATTAATTTATTTTTCAACAATTATTTCATGAACAAAATTTGCAACGTGGCATGTAGAATTAGGAAATACAGTTAAATTTGTACCAACTCCTCGTGTCATACTTTTATCCATGACCAATAATTATATGATCATCATCATTGTCCATCATAGATAAGATTATATGGTGCAAACACTTAATATACCCATATCTATCGTGCACAAAAGGCAGAACAAATTGATTGTATAAGTAATCTGTTTCTCCATTCAGCTGGCCCCAAGTTTGAATGAGATTGAGCTTGTCGGCATCACAAGGGATTGGGCTAAATGATGTTCTGTTAGCTAGTCTTTTGGGCTGTTCACGAGACCCTACGCCAATAGCCATAGTACTAACAATTTACATATTTTAACTGCCCCATATTCGGTAAGCAGACTCTGAATCTTATCGAAAGAAAGAAGAAACTTTACGTACTACCAAATATATTAGCAGAGTAGAACTTTTCAGAATTTTGACTAGAATGGAAGAGCAATAGACAAGGAAGCCTAAACTAAACCATAATTAATTCAGAACTACGGAAAAGGAGAACAAACCAATTGGCCAAGTTGCCTAATCAATGGAAGTGTTTTCTTCGAGATGTTAGAGAGGTTCTGAACTCTCTTCCTTTGAAAGAAAAATAGAATAAACATAATAAATCCTTCAATGAATCAGAAATTCAGGAACCGAATCATTGTGCATCTCCCACGGGCATGAGACGCAGGTTCCATCCTCCATCCCCTCAGTTGTATGTTGGCCAAAAATGAAATATGTCAACCGCGTCAGAATTTTGGCCCTGATTCTGAAAGTAAAGATGGTTTTTCATAACTGGATTTTACAAAAGAGTCAGCCTTGAAAGCTGCCCAATCAAATCTAATCCTAAAATCCAAAGGATGAATTTCTCACAACCAAAAATATCAATTTCAGATGCTGATTATGAATAAAATCAGAGTCCTTGTTGTATAACTGAACCATAGATATGTAGATACTAAGATTGCAGCTCCATTGTTGAATGGTGTTTCAGTGAGGTTAAGCCAAGAATACCTAAAAAGGAAATGTTATTCATAAGGAATATGGTTATCATATTTACTTTAAGGTTAAGGTGACGAGAGTTGAAACTTCAGTGATTGCTACAAAACCATTGACTATCACAGTGCCAAGTCTCCTCCAGATTCATGGATGAACATCTCCAGTTTCTGCAACATATCTGGTCAAAACAGGAAATCAGGGAATAATAAAACATCAGTAACTATCAACAGGTCAGTGGTTAGCGAAAACCTATTGTGGCATCTTTGGACATTGCGTCCATATAAATGGATTTTCTTTCGTAATAGGTCATGAACTACAGAGGCTATAATCATCAGCCCACTTAGCACAAGAGAAGCATGAGATCACCAAAGACCACTCGCTTAGTGGATTTATAACCATTGCACGTTCCAAGGTTCTTATAATCACACACAGACATCAAATTTGTATTTAGATAACTGCTCAGAAATTAAACTAAAACTATAAATGGATGACCAAAAATATGTGCTTAAGTGCAGCCAACAATATTAGAAACCAGAAAAAATTCACTACCCATGAAAAGAAGAATCTGCAATGCAGCCCTGCAAGAAAAATAAGCATAACCGATCATCAATTTTTGGTAGTATAATAAGATGATATAGCAGACAGTTTTAAGTAATGCTGTATTGTCACTGTTGATAGGAAGCATACAGATCAACAGAAATTTTCTGAATGACATTAGCAATTGAATATATAAACAGGCTGAGCAAATTCATCAGGTGAAAATATATTAGAAAGGAGAAAATACCATCACTTTGGCATTGAGATCAGGTGCTGTTGGTGGTTCTGCAGCATTTTCAAATTCAGTAAGAAAGGCAACGTGCCAACTATGAATCAAGAATCTATAAATCGAATAAGGTTCTATATGGAAAAGCGAGAGTTGCCACGTCCACAACAATGCTAATTAGTGTACCTTCTTTTGCCTTTGTGCAAGAGTTAGAGAGGAAAGCGAAGCTGCAAGGTAAGAGATCACAGGGGGCTCTTGAGCCATGACCACTTGTCGGTTCCTCACTGCACATATATTCAATGCTTTCAGGATCTGATATGGGCTGTACTACAGGTTCATAATTCCCAACAGGATTCGCATTTTTCATTTCCTCAACAGGTCTGTATCATTCATTCTTTTTAGGCATCAGTTATAATCATCGATATTATCATTTGTGGATATACATTGTCCTTTAGACGCAAGAAAGCAGCATGCGAAAAGGACATCATAATTCATCAACTCTCATGACTGGCCTTTGCAGAGATTTGCTTAGATATAGATGTCATTTCTGATCCAAATTGGCTGCTTGTAGTTCCAATATTTCTGCAGCATTCAAGCCTTCCTGGGGTAGAAATTGGCTCCAAACCAGTTAAATTCAACTAAACGACCAGAACTGAAAGCAATTACTTAGTTATCACAATTGGCCACCTGAAAAGCAATACAAAGAAATAAATCTACCCATCCAACATTTCTCATACGTGTCCATCAAATCCACTACACGAGTGGTCCTCCATGCATTTGATTCCTATAAAACCTCTGATGATTCTACTTTTGTAAATGGAATTTTAATAACAACATCATTGCAAGTGCTTCATCCAACGAAACAAAACTCCTAATTTCTTATTGCATTAACTCAACTCAATTAAACCTTAATCCCAAGTTAATTGAGATCAATTATATAAATTTGCTTTTTGCATTCAAGGCGATCTTGGCCACATAATAAATTGTTTTTTCCCCTATAGTCTCTACGCAACATAGGTATAACAGTGAGTAAATATAGAGACACCTTTAAAGAGTTTATGAATATTTGTGTGTCGGAGGATGATGAAAATCGCATGGTAAACTTTTGGACCTGCAAAGAATACAAAATCCATATAAAGCAATGACAGAGTTTAAACTTGAAGAAGAAGTGATAAAACTCCTCAAATTGAACAGGTATGTCCTTAGGAAACTGGAATATGAAGATAGATATACATGGGTGCTTTTTCATAAGGAAATGTATCATTTGAAGCTTGCCTGGCCAAACCCATAAATGCAACTTGCGAACACAACTCTGCTGCCTCGAACAGGGCATTCCTCCAGACATGGCACTTGAGGCCTATAAAATATCAGCTTGGAAATGCGGTGTTCTTCCTGTTTTCACAATAATTTCATTTACTTCTCCATCTCAATCTGTAGATATAAAGTGAATGACAAAATTAAATACGCACATAGACTTTGGCTTGAGAAGAGACGGTGAGGAGAGGCCCAAGATCAGTATTGCGATCGTTAATGAGATGAAGACGGAGCCTTGAAGATGAAGAGAGCCATCTGCCATTGGGGTATATCTTCGAGCATCTAGCGGTAAGAGGCTTCAGTTTTTCACTAGCTGAAGGCAGATTAGGATTCGGATATCTAACGAACCGACCGTAGTTTATCCATTTCCCCTCTTCTTCTAAGGTTCCCCCCATTTTCGCCTCTCTTTCTTGTTCTTTCGAGTTGGAAGGTTATCAAAAGACCACTTCACGATTGTGTGTTTTCGAACAGGATACAACGCTGTCAGGATGGAGAAATTCCAGTATGTACAAACTAATTATTTACAAGTTTAATGTTAATTAAAATCTAAATCTTCGCAGGTCTAGTATGAATTTGATCAAAATTTTAAAAATTATTAAAATAAATCAGAATTATAAAATTGAGTGCAATATAATGTTTTGATCAAAATTAATAATAGTGTATAAGTCAGAATTTTAAATTACAAAAATATAAAAGACATTTTTATCAAAATTTTAATATTTTTTATATAAATTTCACTACAATTATTTAAAATTTATCAAAAAATACACCATAAATATATGAATTAACTAAAATTGTACTTAATCTCATAATTCTGAGATATTTTAAGTTTTAAAATTTTAGTTAGAATCACACTGTATTAGCCCTATTTATAATATGTTAGGTTCGTAATTTTTTTACTATGAAACTATACTGTGTAAATATCCTTTCATTGGAAAGTTTATCATGAATTTAGTATATAGAAGAATTTATTGAGAGGACAACCATTTTATGCTGATTGCAATAATTTAGGAATATAAATGAAAGGTTATTCAAAGTTTGATTAGATATTAATTTTAATTTATTTATTAAATAAATTCTAAAATTAGGTTCAAGCACGACTCTTTGATTTCGAAATTACTAATTTAAATTTATTAAGTTCATCGACTAGCTCGATTATAAGTTTGTGAATTGACTTGCAAATATTATTATTATTATTTTAAATTTAATTATATGTATTTTCATTTATAATATTTATGAAAATACTTGTTAAAAATATATTAATTAAATATATGTAAAAAATAATATATATTTATATTTATTATAAATTTATAATGTAATATCTAATTTTTTATATTTTTCATCTAAATATTAAAAATTTATTAAAATTTTGAAATAAAAGCTTAATTTTAAAAAATAATTATTAATAATTTCACTTATAATTTAATTTGTAAAAAAAAAACTTGATTGAAGTTATTTAAACTCATTAGTTTTATACAATTGTGATATATAATTGAATCAAACTTAGATTATTTATTGAAGTATTATTATTTTAAAATATTTGACTAGAACTCCACATATTTATGAATAAATTCAGTTTGAACAAGTTAATATTTGGTTCTACTCACCGCTATTGTTAGCGGTGAATAAAAATCAGATTGAACCAAAAAAATCAATCAAACCAAGCTAGTTCAGTTCACTTTAATTCTTTAATAAAATTGATTTGTTCAATTATAATTTTAAAAAAAAATTGATTTTCAGTTTTCGATTCGATTTTTTAGATATAAAACCGAACAAATCAAATTAATTGAAGTAATTAATAAATCAAATTAATTTAAATCAAACCATGCTTAAAATATATATAATTTAATTGAAACAAACCGAAACAAACTTAACTTTTATAAGATTGGTTCAGTTCGATTTATAAACACATAAATTTTCATCTAATCGATTTGATTAATTTGATTTTTTCAAAAATTTTGAATCAGTTCAATTTTAAATATAAAAAATTTGATTTATTAAAATTTAATAAAAAATCAAAACAAACTGACTGTTTGCTCACCTTAACTATTGCTAAAGGAGCTTTATTTAAAAGAACAAGAGAAAAAAAAAAAAAAACATGTGCCATTTGACAGACGAGGGGGCAAGTCTGTTATATATATATACACACACACACTGGATTTAGACTGGAAAATTCGATGGAGCCTTGCCATTTGGGACATGCCCTTAGAGTTTCCATCACTAAAGTCAACAATAGAGCCAAGCATTTGTTATTTTCGTTGATGCCATCTCCTAGCGTTATAAACCAACACATTATTTTTGACTTCGCCCCCAAAAGAACAAACACAAGATGGATGACTTTGACCAGCGGCGATAAATCCTTTCTGTGTAAAAGTCCAAGTAAAATTACAATAACGCATGTGCTAAAGCCAGTTATTTCTCAAGTATTTGCACAGAAATGCTAATGTTTTTTAATCAAAATTCTGTCCAACTTAACGCCAAATTTCCAACTTGGCATTCAAGACACTTGGCTACCAAGACTTGGAAATTGGAAATGCCTGCCCCACTCATTCCACATTGCTTCCCTGGTATCAAGTTTGCAAGGCAAAATTGGCCCCCACTCCAAGTTTGAAGCTCTTTGTAATCTTCTAAACCTAGTATCAACAGTTTATTCAGTCTAAACATTACAGAAATGGCAGATGCTATAGTTATTATGCCCTTCCTACAGAGATTGGAGTCTCTCTTACTTCAAGAGGCTGAAACCTTCGCTGGCCTCAATGATCAATTTGGAAGAATCAAAGGCTCATTCATGGAGATCAGTGAATTTTTCAGAGACAAAAGCAACATAGGAACTCATACTGCCTTTTATACTTGGGTCAACAAAATTAAAGATTTAGTTTATGACATGGATGACCGAGTTGATGAGTTCATCATTCAGATGTATAAGCAAATTGGGTCTGAATCTGATAGGTTGGCATTGACCGAATGTTTCAGGAATGAATTACAGAAGATAGAATCTTGCCTTCCTGAAACCATCCATAGAATGAGAGAACTCAACATTTCAACAACAATGAAAGAAGAGAAAGGATGTAACAATGAAGAGTCTCATGGAAGGAAAGAAGGTTGTATGGAACTCAGTTCAAAAACTGTTGAATGAAGGAAGGAAGAGAATGAAGGTGATAAGGAACAAATTCCTGGACAGGAAGAAGGTCAGACATCTGCATCTTCCTCTGTTCCATTCAAGTTAAAATACAATAGTTTACCTCACTACCTTCAATCTTGCTTGTTTCCCTGAGCATTACTGGATCAGTAAAGGCAGATTGATCCGTTTGTCGGTAGCCGAAGGTCTGATACAAGACAAGACAGGAAAAATATTGGAGGATGCAGCTGAAGAAAATATAAATGGATTGGTCAGCCAGGGAATGCTTCAAGTGATGGATCAACACCCAGGCAATGGAACTAAATTCACTGTTTCTTCTCTTTATCGCATATTCCTTCGTGAAAATTTTGTAACTACTCATGCCGATTCAGAGTTGATCATTCCCCGTACAGCACACAGAGTTTTAACTTCAGACGTGATCAAAATTGGGCAGAATAATCTCCAACCACAGTCTTTATTCTTGTTTGGGAATCTAAAACATATTGAAGGAAGCTGGCTTGATCTGACATGGGTAAAGTTTTTACAGGTGTTAGATCTAGAAGATACCAAAATCAAGAGCTTACCAGATGAAGTAGGAGACCTGGTACACCTGACATATCTTGGCTTGAAACACAACAACATAAACAAGCTTCCAGCAACACTCGGTAAACTACTGGTACTGCAGACTTTGGATGTCAGATGGTGTGGGTTATCAGCACTATCACCTGATATCTTAAGTATTGTAAGACCGAGGCATCTCAAAATGTTCAATAACATAAATGGTAGTGGGGTGAAGTTAACAGAGGGAATAGGTAGATTAAGAAACCTGTTGACACTCACCGGTGTGCATGCTGGGGCTGACATTGCTGAAGAATTAGACAAGTTCAATCAACTCAGAAGATTGGGAGTGACAGATATTACTGAAGAGAATGCCGCAGAGCTATATGCCTCCATAATAAAGATGCAAGGTCTCTTTTCCTTGTCTTTAGAAGCAAAACATATATTCAACAAGCAGCACCTTGTGTTCTTGGAATCATTCTTAGCTCCACCTCTTATTAGGAAACTTTGCCTGGAAGGTCTCTTAGAAAAATTACCCTGCTGGCTTGGCTCAATGGAAAATCTTACAAAGCTAAGACTAGGTTTCTCTCATTTATCTGAGAACCCAATGTTAGTTCTTCAGCTTCTACCTAACTTAAAAATTTTAACCCTGTGGCAAGCTTATGATGCAAAGCAGATTGGGAAAGAATTCTGCAAAGCTGGTGAATTTCCCAAGCTTGAGGTTCTCAGTATTGCTTCTCATGTTCTTGAGGAATGGACAGAACTTGAAGAGGGAGCATTGCCAAGCTTACAGTACCTTCGTTTCCACAACTGCTTGAGTCTAAGAATGCTTCCTGAAGGTTTGCAGTTTGTCAGTACTTTGAAACAGTTGGATCTGCTGCCTTTGCTTGATGAGCATGCTGAGAGATTAAAACCTGATGGTGGAGAGGAAAACTACAAGATCAGGCACATTCCAAAGATATCATTCATCCCCATGTCTGTTTTGAGTTCAATGGTACCTGACCACCCTTGCCACAAAGACCAAGTGACATCTGAAGAGTAAAGTGTGGTTTAGTGATGTGTTTATGCTACTTCGTACAAATAAGTACTAGTTCTTCCAATGATAATGGATTCACATAGTTTTTGCATTTTTTTACTAGTTATTAGACATGTATCACATATTGTCTTTCACTGCTGTTTGTATCATGCATGTATTCATAGATTGTCTTCTCACTACTGTTTGTTATTGACATTGATGTGGGGAAATTTTTAGCCATTAGGTATTTTGAGATTCATGCAGAGTACAAAGATTTCAATTACCAGTTACCTAATATTTTGATCATATCGCTGAAACAGCCATACTTTATCCTAATCCATGGTCTACCAAGACTCAAATTACCACTTTATGCAACTTATTTTCACATTATAAGTACAGTATAACCTGTATAAATTAATAGTATTAGGACAATATAAAATCTATTAACTAAAAGAGATATCAATTAATTGATAAATTAATAATTTATTAACTTATAAAGTGTATTTACAATTCAACAAATGTACATTTAATCAACTAAAAATTCAATGTATTTTGCCAGTCTAATCAATTGAATATAAATTAATCCACTAAATATACATAAATTAACTAAAAAAATAAATTCATTGCACTTATCTACTTAATTAAATAATATTCATTGTAATTGCATTAATTTAATAAAATATATTCAATGGATTAGATTAAAAATAATCTTTATATAAACAAACACAAAATCTTCTTATATTTTGTAGTAAATTACTTAAATATTTATATTGGTTTTTCACCTAAAAGTTGTCCAAAACTCAACCATGACAGATGAGATGTTTAAAGCATAATGCCAACACAGTAAAGGCATCCCACATAGCATGATGTTAATGGGACCACAAAGTTATATAAGGATTTTCAAAAAGTATAATCCTAATAATTTATCGAAATTATTAATTTAGCCTCTTAGCCCAAGTCGGAATCATAAAAAATTATTATATAATAGAGATTATTAGTTTATGAGTATTAATTGATAGAGGTTATACACTATTATTCAGAAAATAAATCATGAAAGAAGTGAGGAAACTTGCCCATTACAAAAAAAGGATTAGCTGATAAATATCCAATAAAAATAAGAAAGTAGCTTTCCCCATAGAGACACATGCAATGCAATGCATGTATCTTAAGATTTCTCTTCTAATGCGGAATAATCAATTGGAAACATACTCCAAATTAAAAAGAAAATGCATACAGAAAAACAAAACGGTATATGATCTTTATTTTGCGCCTAAATTGCAAATGCAACTATCATGTTTCTACTAAATAGATTGCTATGATAGAAGATGTTATTCTGTGGCATTTATCATATATCATTGACTGAAGAAGTACAAATAAAACCAGATGTAAGGGAACCAAAGAGAATCCAAAACCAGATGTAAGGGAAACAAAGAGAATCCAACTAAAAATTCTGAACTAATAATGAGAAATAGCTTTTACCTCTGGATAAAGCTTCCCGGACATGGTCTGATTTGAAGATGATCTGATATATTATCTATCTATCATTTTATAACTTCATTGATTAATCCAACTCATTCCAGGCACTTTGCTTACTCCAAAGATTGCAATATTATCTGTTGTCTTCCTTACATCATCCCATCTCCCATCACTAGCTTAAACATTGGAAAGCATAACGCTGTAAGCACCTTTCCTGGGCTCATTATCAAAGAGGTGATTGGATACAGTTTCTGCCAACTTAGAATTCCCATGATTATTACAGCATGATAATAGGGCTCCCCAAATTCGAGAATCCACTGGTTGCATCAAGGACAAGATAAAGTTGTATGCCACTTCCAACTCTCCTGCCATCCCTAGGATCTTTACAATGTGAACGTAATGCTCATTTTGAGGTGGGATGCAAAACTCATCCATCATTCTCCTGAAAATTTCCTGGCCATCTTTGAGAATGCCAGCACGACAACAAGCACAGAGGAGAGCAGAGAATGTAGATTCATTAGGTTGCAACCCTTTCTCTACCATATCTTCAAAGAGTTTGAAAGCCCGAGCAGCAAGTCCATGCAAACCAAGACCTGAAATTACTGAATTGTAGGAAACAATATTTCTGTTGGGCATATTCTTAAAGACATGAATACCCAATCCCACAAAACCACACTTCAAATACATATCTATAAGAGTGGAAGAAACCATAACATTAGATTCAAATCCATGTCGAAGGGCATAACCATGTATCTCAGAACCAGGCCCTACGTTAGTCGATTGGGCAGCAGCCACAATTCACTGGCAACGAAAATGGAGTCGGCTTTCTTACCTTTCACACACAAATTTCTATAGAAAAACAGTTCTTTGTTATAATCTCCAGACTGAGAGTATCCTGTTATCAAAGAAGACCATGCAGCTAAATCAGGCTGACATAAACTTATAAAAACACCATATGCTGAATTCATCCACTTGAACCTCGAATAAATGATTTTTAGTGCACTACCTACATAAGCATCACGCTCAAAGCCACATTCAAGCACAACCCATGAATCCCTTGGCCATTTCCCAGCAGGCTAAAATCCATTAAACCCGAGATTACCCCAACAAGAGTGTACCCATCTAGCTGCGGATTCCCATTTGCTCGTATGCCATTAAACAATCGCAACCCTTCACCCCAAAATCCAGAATAACTACAACCAGAAATTAAAGAATTCCAAAAAACCAAATCCGCCTCAGCAATCCCATAAAACAGCTTCCTAGCTTCAGTAACAAGGCACATTTTTTAATAAGCTGTCACCAGTGCACTACAGGTTACAAAATCCAATCCCAACCCAGAAACAACTACTCTTCCGTGTACAATTCTTAAACCATCCAGATCAAAATTCTCTTGGAACGCTCTTAAAAGACATGCATAGGTGAAGTTATCAGGTTTTGTTTCCGTTCTTAGCGTCTTTGCATACAGCGATAGCGATTCATCGAATTAGTGGGCTCGAGCAAAGGCTCGAATGATGGAATTCCAGAGGAAAACACTTGGTTGAGGAGTTTTATAGAACAGGTTGAGGGCAGAGCGAAGATCATTGTTCATTGCATAGAATCGTAATAGCTTAGTTGCATAAATTGAGCCATGAGAAAGGTAATATCGGGTGACTAAAGCGTGTAACTGCCTGGTTCTTAATAACGATTGATGAGATTTTGCGAGCTCTAGGAGAAGCGAGGGAAATGGAATAAACATTTAAAATTTGAATGCCTCGACTTAACATGCATCTTCAAGTCCTGCGTTGAAAAGTTAGGAAATAAACCTCAGCAAAAGCAACGCATTGTCGTTTAGCTGCTTTTTTTTTTCCCTACTTGTTTGGAAAATTAAATTTAAGAAAATTCGATAGAATATAAAAAATTATATTTTTATAATTTTCTTATTTGAAAAGTTTATACTTAAAAATCAATTATTTCATTTAAACAAAATTTTGATGAAAATATCAAATTAAATGAAAAGCAATAAGATTTTAAAAAAAATCATTCTAGTTAAAAATTTAGATAAAATTACTCATTCAACTTTATAACTTAAATTGACAATGTACTTATTTTAAATAAATAAAAATATTTAAAAAATAAAATAATTTTAATTTATTATAGATTTATTTTTAATAATAAAATTTTATATAAAATTTAAATTTATTTTAAATAATAAAATTATATCATTAGAACGAAAGAAGTTTGTTAATAAAATTATCTTATTTTTTTTCACACAATTTATTTCAAATAGGACTAAAAAGATGGCAAGCACTTAAATGCAATAAGAAAATGAGTTATCATCGCTTTGATTTGAATATTATTCATCTAAATTTTTTAAAACCAAAGAAACAAAAATCTCGTACATCATTTATTACATTTTAAAGTGCTTGCAAGACACTTTAATTTTAATATTTAATATATAATTATATAAAAATAAATAATTTATATATATTATATATTTTTTGTCTCAATATGTGATTCTATATAATTATATAATAGAATCAACAATTACATATAATATGAAAAACCTTACATATATTTCATTTTAATATAAAAAATTATATATAAATATTGACAATATAATTAAATTACCTTAATGGCGCTCTAAAAATCACCCAATATAAACTCACTTGTTCGTATCATTTATATGTTAAAACATCTGGTGTTTTATCATCAAAACCACAAAGTGATCATTACTTCCTAAGAGGTGCTAACGGGTCACATGTAATGTAATTAATCTCTGGTTCAGTATCAATTTTTCCTATTTATTTAATGGTACACCATTTAGAATAAATCAAACAAAATAATTTATTTAATAATAAAAATTACAACATTCTTTTATTTAAAATAAAATCTAGACTAACATTAGTATTGTATCGCTTTTAAGTTGCTTTTGATTGAACTCATACTACATGCCCCTGCAGATGAGCAGATCAGCTAATGAAGCAGCAAGCTGAAACATTCACTTCCTGGTTGACGCAAAACAAACTCAGAAATATAGCCAACTACTATAGGCTCTCTGGAGGAGGTATGCTAGGACCAAATGATATTTGTCGATTTTTTGCTGGGGACGGTGGAGGTGATGGAGTTTTTGACCTTAGGCTCTGGAATGGTACTGATTTCTTGCCAACAGCCGCCACAATTCTGAATCCAAACCTACCTTTGGCTGAAAACATATTCCTGGGGCCATCTTCAAACTCAGAAAGTCGCGATAAACTCTTTCTTGCACCTTTCAGGACATGAAAATATGATAACTATCAGGCAAGAAATAATTTGAAGCAAGAATATTGAGCTTTGGAGGGCCCTATAATTGCTAAAAATTAAATGTAAATCGAAATATTTAGAGTTCGACTGTTGAAGACTGAAAATGGAAGGAGAGAAGAAGTGACAGAAATAACAGAGATATTACATGGGAATAGATTTTTACCACTAGCAAATATAGTTGCAGAAGTGGCTGAAATATCACCAACCAGAAGAGACAGTACTAAGACTGCAGAAACCAACTATACCATAATATCAGTCACCATGGAGATTAAGAAATCAGAATGATTTGCATAAACCTTTTCCACCCAGCCTTAACTTCGCAAGAACACTGCATATTCAAAAACCTGGACATTGAATTTAAAGACCTATAAGTTGATTTAGATAATCAACACTATTGTTGGTTATAGTTTAAAATCATGACTAATAAACTTAGAAATCACAAGTTGTCCTTGATTTTAAAATTACACTTGCCTATCTTATCCTATCATATACTATATTAGTTCTACCTTAATTCCTGGAGCTTATCGTCTTTACCATATGACACAGTTTCAGGCACGGAATATAAAGAAGATACTCTAGTTGTATTGTCAATTGATATAACACTTGCGCCTCCATGGGTAAGTCAACTATGCTCACAAGTTGTCAAAGAAATCCTATTTTGGAGCTCGCAATGAATAAGAAAAATAGTGATAAAATGGTGCCCAAAACATTGACCCAAGATGCTGAACCAGCAATTCTCCCCCTTTTAGGGATCAGCATCCCAACGTAGATCTTCTGTAAACTTCAAATGCTGTATCCCAGCATTTTGTGCCTCAAATTCATGAACGCTACCACAACACTGCATAGATAAGCCACACATTCGAAACTGCCTGCCAACACTAAGAATCTAAAGACAAACTTCCAGCTAGAAGGAGATGCTAAAACCCCTGATAGCCCAAGAAAAGTACACTCAGGTGGCCATTTCCCTATGCTTGACAAAATAATTTTCATTTTATTGTGTAAAGAAATTTAAGATATCCACAATCAGAATGTGCCATACTCATTTATCAACAGAGAATAATTACTTTAAACCATCACAATAGAATAGTTAGAAAACAGGATGGAACCTGCTTTCCGTGAGAAATGGCATGCAAAAGATGTTCCAAGTAGAAAACTAACATGATAGTTCCAGAATATTCAAAATCATAATTTGGTAAAGATCAAGAATAGATCAAGCACAATAGTTGATTAGTAGGGGGTGAGTTTTAACTGAAAATTTCAACTCAACCAAATCAATTCGGTTTTCTGATTTTTTTTTAAAATTTTGATTTGATTTCGAATATTTTAATTCAGTTTGATTTTATTTAATAAATAAATTAAGTCAAATTGATTGAATTATAAGCAAATTAAATTAATTTTAATTGAACTAAACTATATTTGAATAAAATTGAAATATTATTTTTTATTAAAATATTAAAAAATTATCAATTAGGTTAAAAATATTTCCAAAATATTTTTTAAATAAATAAGTTCAAATCAAATAGAACTACAATTGAATCAAATCAAACTAAATTGATTTGATTTAATTTGATTTTTATATTAAATTTGATTCGATTTGACTTAATTCAATTCAATTGATAATTTTAAAAATTCAAATTTTAATTTTTACAATTCAATTTATTTGCTCATCACTGTTCATTATAATATCATAGTACAAAGTATATATAATTCATTTTGAGCTCCTTTACACCAAATCCACTCATAATGCATTTGCATATCTCATATCAAAGAATGTTAGAGATTTATTAGTAACACTTTTTTTTAATAAATTAGTGATATGTCATTTTATTTAAAATTATTACATCTACTGTCGATTCATACAGACATAAGCACAAACACAAAAAGAGCATTAACACAGTTCTAAACAAAACCCCCTCTTTCCCCAATTTCAATGACACAGCAACACAAATACAATGCCAGTAACTCAATAGAACACATACCAGACTAACACCTAAACGGTGCCCACATATCAACATAGAACCTCAGCGACCGGGGAAGGCCCATTTTCCACGCACCAAGATCAGGCAATTCACCAGTAAGAGCAATGGAGCTGTCATCCTTTTCATTTCCAGGGCTCAAAACAAAAAGATCATTGCCAAAAACCCGACTCATGGCCCTCAAAGTCTCCTCCATAATCACATAGCCATCTCTCCTTTTATTCTCCGACTCTACGCACCGACCCCCAACGTTCACCATCATTCTCCCGCCTTTCCTCAAACACCTTCTCAACGCTACCCACGTGTTCGGATCTTGAAGCTCCGGTACCACACCACCTTTGCTAAACAGGTCCACAAGAATACCTGAAAACCCGTCTTTGAAATTATTATTAGATGGTAGTGATAATGCGTTTCCTATGTAAATATAAATCCTATCTTGGTGTTGCTTTTCGAGTTGTTCAAGGCCGAAATACTCTCTCCCGACTGCGATCACAGTTGGGTCCAGCTCCCATCCGTGGACCGTAACTTCCGGGTACAGTTCAAGAATTATACGGGCGGCAGAACCCGCCCCGAATCCTAGGATGGCGATGGGTCCCGGAGGAAGAATGGGAGGGAGAGTGGCGAAGACGTCGAAGTAGGTGTTGGTAAGGAGTTTGAAGCGGAAGGAAATGCTGTGGATGTTTCCGGGGGCATCTAGAAGGAGGAGTCTGGAGCCGGCAAGAGGGTGGTCGGCCTTTCTGGAAACATCTAAAACGCGGATGTAGTTGTGTCTGGACTTGAATTTGGCGATTATTTTGATGTCTTCGATCGGGATGCCGTCGTCTTGGGTCTTGGTCTGGGGATTGGAGGGGTGGGTTTGTTGGGATTTGGATAATTTTGGAGGGGTATTAAGAGAGATTTTGAGGTTTGTTGGGCGGGTTTGGCGGGAAATTTGAATTGGGTAAGCAATCAACGGTCGGATTTGGAGGGAGTTCAGCGTAAGTAGCATTGCTCCTGTTTCCTGTTCGGCAGTTCTGCTGCAAGTGATGTTGTGCCAGCACAGCCGCCGGTATTTATAGGGGGGAAATGAGAGAACAGAAAACGACGTAGTTTTGGCACAAAAGAGGAACGATCAGCATTTTAAGATGCAGCCTAATTAGCAATTAGCAAGAGGGAAAAAGAACTACCATAATTATTATTATTATCATCCATAATGGAATACTTTTTTTTTTTATTTTGCCAAATATTAGGCACAGCATATACGATACAATGCAGCATAGACTTATCCAGGTGCAAGTATCCGAAGGTCAGAGACCATTGTTATCTGAGCTAATTGTATTTTTCTTCATTTAAAAACAGCACAACACGAACAACGAAAATAGTCAAAGAACGTTGGCCAAATAAAAAAAGAATAGTCACAGAACATCCATTGCTTCGGCATCACCCTAATTGTGATGAAAAGCAACACTTCTCCAACATGGCTGCAATATCCACTCTGTTATTCAGAATACTGAAATATCAAGTTCAATTTGGTATATCAAGTAAGACCATCGCATTGAAATATTTACAAATCATACATAAGTTATAATGAAGAGAACAAAATTCACCTTAGAAACCAACAAAAAAAAAGGTGGAGTCTACTTATATTTTGTTCGCATGTAACATCTAAGTGTGTTTCTATGACAATACAATTTCGACAATTAGGTTACAGCAGCAGGCGTTAACCGTTTGCAACTTCCTACTCTATGCTTCATCAGAAGTATCAAAAAAGCAACAATGGTTTCATTTGGAAATTATAATCTCTTTTGCCGAAGGAAGATCTCCAAGTAGAAGATGAGAAGCACTGTAACAAATCCACAGCTTCATTCATGCATCAAGATCACAAATGCTCTTCTTTCTCATCTTCTTCCATTTCATTTGATTGATCCCTGAACAAAAATCAGAAATGTATAGATTAGATAGCATGCATGAAACGTTTAACAGGTCAATCTGGCAATTCATATTGACTATTCAATACATGCAATGATTCCTTTTCCCTTTGTTCTCAAATAACTGTGTGAAGGAATGACTAATAAATTTGGTTAATATTGAACCAATGGATGAACTTTACATCGTATTTCAATTGAAAAATAAAACCCGAAATCAAGTGTTTTGAGACTCAATTTTTCTAATCAAGTCAGTTCTAGTACATTATATTGCCTCAAATAGGCTTAACTACACCTCAATATATATATATATATATATATATATATACTTTAATGGACAGACCACATCAAAATCATCATCCAAGAGTGTGATGATTTCACAAATGCAGGCAGTTAAGAAAATGGGACTTGAAATTCACCTTGTTTCATCTTTTGCCACAGCATGACCATCATTGTTCAAACTTCTAGGTCGAACATTTTCATTCTCATCAGGATCGGACTCATAATCCTCACCATTCCATATGCGCCGCTTAGGTCTTTGATCCATGTCCTCTTCTGCCTGCATCAAATGAATCATCCGAAAAAAACCAAGACAGATCTAGTCAAAAAACTATATACATGAAAAAACTATAGAAACTGTTTGTCATCATCAGCCAACCTCTTCTGGAACTTCAGTAGTGGCCAGTGTTGTCTGAAAAGGTACACTGGGTGCATTCGGCAGTTTAGAAAGTTGCTCTAGTAGCATGTTCCTGAAGTGTATGTTGGAGAATTGTCAAAAACCAATAATGAAACAAAAATTAAAAGGACAAAAACAAGCCAAAACATATAACAAATTTCTAGACCGCCTGGTGCTCGCACACTCTTTTATGTACAAGAGAGTTTTATCATGCTCATCGAATTTACTTTTTAATGTTATGGTTGAAGTTTTCAGAGAAATGTATGTAATGCATAGGCTGTATGAACAGCTGTATGCAGTGGAAAAAATAATGTTTCCCACGGGGCAGGCAGCAGGAGAATCCCCCATCTTGTGACTGTCAAGATAGACAGGATTTTTAGATCACCAACCAAATAACTCCATTAACTATTCATTTTTCCAAAAGGCCAACTGTCTATCATCTCTAGAGAATATTAAGCCACAGTAGTAACAGCAAGTTTTCTACAGAAAGATAAGTGGCAGTATACCTGACAGATCCAGTTGATTAAATTATCCTCCCAGTAACAGTGGCAATGCGTTGAGATTTTCAATTAGGAATAGACCAATAATACAATTGATAAGAAAATTCAAACAGCAAATGGTTCTGGTTTTGCATTGCAGAGTAGCAGTCCCATTTATTCTCAAAAGGGGATAAATAGCTTCACAAAACAAAATCCCTTTTGATCTGCACTAACCCGTTCGCTCTTTCCTGCTAGCAACACTTTCTTGTACACTCTTTTTTTAACACTCACTCTATAAATTAGCCATGTCCCTCCACTCATATAGTGAAACTTATTACCTATTATAGTAAGTTTATTATTTTTAAGAAACTATTCTTATTTTATTACTTACACTAAAGGGGAGGGAAACATTTATACAGAAAATAAAATTGGAGGAAACAAGTACTAAACATGGAAACCCAAAGATTATGATATACAGTATACAAAACCTGTCGCCTCCAAAAAGTTCAAACAAGTTTGTTAATTTTTTGTTTTTGGACAGAAAAAGAAAAAATTACATTTATAGCACACCTCTTCCTACTAGTCGGTTACAGAGAAAGTTTAACATATGAATGGAGGGACATGTGGCTAATTTATAGAGAAAGGATAAAAAAGAGTGTATGAGAAAATGTTGCTTACAAACCTCTTCTTATTGGTCTGTTATTTATACAACACAAGCTGATTCACAATTATATTATTGTTCTATTCAATTCCAAGACAAACCTAAACTTCCATATCATCATCTGAAAAGGCATTTATCTGTCACAGAGACTATCAATCTATAAATCGAAGGGCTAACACAATCTTCACAGTTAATAACATTTACACAAAATTAGCATCCAGAATTCTTCATGAAGGGTAGATAAAAGTTAGCACTATAATAATATCAAGCGTTGATGACACTCCAGGCTTTATAAGTAGGTGACATTTCCAAATCCTTGCTCCTTGCCATCGTACAGCTTTAAACTGATAATATCTACTATGAAGCTTTTCATTCTGTGTTGGATATTTTGCTAAGGCTAATATGTATGCTGATGACAGAGAATATGCCCCACCTTACTTGTCAGTCATTTGAATGGGTTGTAAGCTAAAAGATCTACATTCTGTAGCTTTTAATAAGATATGTTTTACAAAAATAGAAAGATCTCAATCTCATTCATAAGTCCTAATGAAGGAAAATAAAGTAATATCCTTGAATTTGTACCATTGCATAAACACTGAGGATTCTAAACTTTGATCTACAAATTTATACAAGATGCAGTTCTCTCGAACTCGCACGGTTTTAAGTAAAAATTTTAAGCATCAGAGATGTACAAAGTAAACATGGGCATTCAACATGCTTCAACGGTCAAGGCAATAGATCAATACCATTTCTACATAGTAATTTTGACTATAACTTCTGCAGATGTGGCTCTAATAGAAGCAGAAAGCAGAATAAGTTACCTGTCTATAAATTATAGAGTTGTCTGTCATTTTATGCCATTGTCATTCACTAAAATGATACTATCTTGCTTACACTAACAAGCATCTCACTGAATTGAGATAATACTTCTTTCAATGCTCCAAGTTTCCTACAAATTTGAAATGCAACTATAACAGTGATATTCACTATAAGCAAATAATTTAGGAAACCAAATCACCTTATTCTTTCCATGTCTTTGGGTGAATTTAGGTTCTCCATGTTGGATGGTTCAATGTGAAGTGTGTAATCAGGGCCAAAGTACTCATAGTATTCATTGTAAGGCAATTTATTATCAGGTTCCACCCCAACTGCAACTGCCGTCTGTGGCAAAGTAATAACAGCCTTCGTCAGTTAAGAGAGTACAATAATTGACATGAGAGAGAGAAGGAAAGAGAAAGAAAGCAGGAGGAAGGGAATGGCAAACCTCATAGCACCAGCAACGGGCAACGTTCCGGATGGTATAACCCCCACCACCCAAGACCATCAAAGGGACATTAAAAGACCTAAGAAAACGAAGGCAATCAGCATGGCCCTTCACAGAAAGGTTGAAGCACCCCAACCTATCACCAGACAATGAATCTGCTCCACATTGGAGGACAACAGCATCAGGTTGATAAATCTCCATGACTTTTTGAGTGATAGGCCGAAACAGAACACGGAAACTTTCATCATCCATCCCATCATTTAATGGAACATTCAGGGCATAGTTCTTCCCATGCCCAGCACCAGTGTCCTTTATGTGTCCCGTTCCAGGAAAGAAATCGCCAAATTTATGAAAAGACACTGTCATGACCCTGTCAGTAGTATAGAATGCCTCCTCAACACCATCTCCATGATGGACGTCAATATCAACATACAGAACACGCTGCCCAATAAATTCAAGCAAATCAAGTAATTGTCACATGTGGCAATTTTAGCCCATACACATATAAGAGAATAAACAGAGATAAAGGATCAGTTAAACATGCAATAAGGTTCAAAAATATATATAATGAGTGTAAAAAACAACAGAAGTTACATCAAACACAGAAATCCATAATATATTCTGTCAATGTCAAATTTGAAATTATGAAGACATTATAAGGACTCCTATCGTTCATTGGAATCCTACGGAAAGACAAATAAAATAATGCATTTCAAGTACATTAATAAAAACACACAAAAATTAATATTCTGTTCCAACTGACCAATTTCAACCCATTAAAAGTTCACACTGATACCAAAATCAAGCTTTTAAAAACATGCATATCAACAAAATCCCAAATACGAAAATACCACTAATGATAATAAGAAGAAGCTATTACCCTATGGACCTTGAGCAACTCGAGAATCCCTAACACAATATCATTAACATAACAAAACCCAGACGCCTCACTCTTCTTAGCATGATGCAAACCACCAGCCCAATTTATAGCAATGTCAGCATCTCCCCTATTCAACTTCACCGCAGCCCCAATGGAACCTCCAGCCGACGACTGACAAAACTCGAAAAGCCCATCAAAAACAGGACAATCCTCGCCAACATTAAACCTCTTCAGATGCCGATTATAAGCGGGGTCCGCCAGAGACTCTGGAGACACGGAAGATAGAAACTTTACGTAGTCATCGGAATGGAATTTGCGGATGTCGGCGGGGCCCGCTGGGAAGGGCCGGTTGATCTCCATCCGACGGTGGAGAGAGTAATGCACGATTAGATTGTGGGCCATGCGGATTCGGTGGGGCTTCATCGGGTGGCCTTGGCCGTAGTAGTAGTCGCCGATTGTCGGCTCATAGAAATAGGTTACGCGACGCTTCTTGGCATCCGTGCCAGTCGACGGGAGCGACGCGCCGCCTGGTGTGTCGTCCATTGGCAAAAGTAAAACCCTAATTTCGTGAGAGGTGAAACGTTATTATTATTTTTTTTTTCTCGTTTAATCGCTTTGTGGTTTCCGTTTTGGGTGCTTAGAAAGACTGAAAGAGGAAGGGGGCGACAGGGTGTTTGTTCCACTTCCAGCTGAAGTGAAAGTAAAACTGGATAAGTCAAAAGCTGATACCTCGACTTGCCGTTTGTCGATAGTTTTTGGAATTTGTTGTGTTGTGTGTTTAACAAAAGTGGCGGCTGTCTAACGACCGGATAGAGTAACAAGCATCGCCAACGATGCTCTTCATTTTTGTTCTCTAATATATATATATATATATATATAATTTAATAATAATAAATATTTTATCAATAAAAAGTTAAAAAAGTTTAACTAAATTTAATACTAGAATTTTTTTTTTATATTTTTAGATAGGTTTCATGGTAATTTAAATTTAAATTCTTACATGTCAGTGTAATTTTAGTTTAAATTTTAAAAATTATTAAAATATATCAAAATTGTGAAATTAAGTGCAATAATAGTCATTTCAGGTATTTATGATGTAATTTTTAATAAAATTTTTATAATTTTTCAGTAAAATTTTTATTAAAAAATACTAAAATTTGATTAAAATATTTTTTATATTTATATAATTTATTATTTTAATTTATACGTTATTATTAATTCTGATCGAGATATTGCACTCAATTAATAATTTTTCTTATTTTTATAATTTTAAAATTTGAACTAGAAAAGACTTAAAATTAATTTAGCATTAGCTTTTTAGATAATACATTGACTATCTATGTTTGTTAGTAGTTATTTTTTTCTAATTGGTTTATTGAAATTCATTAGGTTATTTTTTTATGTATTTTTTTCCTCCGAGAATTCAATATATATTCTTAATCTTGCTAAGAATGAATCGAATAAAAAAGGCAATTTGCCAATGAATTGATAATTATCTTATCTGTTTGGCAAATTAGATTCTTTTTCCTGATTTTGTTCTTATTCATTCAGTTTTGACTGCCCTTTTGACCATGAATTCTTTTTGACTTTTCTTCTCTCTTATTATTTATTGTTCTCTTTTTCAAGTTTTGTCAGTTTCCTTAAGACAGGAGTAACCGCGTAACTCATACATTAGAGGATCTGTACACATCTCCGTCTAATCTTAATGCTAAGGAGAATGAGAAAGGTTTAGTGGTAGAGAACGAAGAAATGGTAATGGTGAAAGAGTATTTTATGGTGTTTGGTAAGCAAATTCCTCACAGATTGTGTAATAATTTTAACGCAATGGGAAATACTTTAACTGCTTTGTGGCGTCCGGTTAAATGTGTGCGCATAAAGGACTTGGGTCAACAGCTCTACTTATGTCAGCTCTTTCACGAAATACACATATGCAGAGCCATTGACAATGGTCCCTTTGTTTGCTATTGAGTTTTTGGTGCACATTTATAACCGAGTTCTGGGTTTCATGTCTGGACAAGTGGTTAGAGACGCAAGTAATTGCATTGGCACATTTATCTCATCAGATCCTAATAACTTCACCAGAATTTGGAGAAGCTACATTCACATAAAGTCTCAATGAATGTGCTATCTTCACTGAAATGAAGAATGAAAATTAAAAAGACAGAAGGTGAATGGCTCTGGATAGAATTTAAGTATGAATGCCTTCCCACCTTATGATTTATATATGGAAAGCGAGGACATTCAGATAAATTTTATGACGAGAGTAAATAACGACTAGTTTCAAGACAGTGCAGCATCAACAGTTACTCTGTCATAAAAGAGTTGTTACCATAGATCCCGACAATAACAGCCAAAGGAGTCAGAATCTTGACATTATGAGCTGTATTAATAGGGTAGTTATAGTAGAATTAGTATAACATGGAGTGAGCACTATACAGAAAGATCACCTAATAGAACCATTAACTCAGTCTACCGTCATAGCATTATAGAAACCCAGAAACTAGTTATCAATAACCAACAAATTGGAGAAAAATGGCTCCGATTAGAATCACCAGCAAACTCTGATAGACACCATGAAGTGGATGGTACAATCGTAGAAGATGGCGGTAACGTAGGAGATAATGATGGAATTGATGTTACACCAATATGGCGTTAATGGTGAGGAGTGTGTTGTTACGGGAAACAAATCTACTAATGGAGGTAATTATGCTAGCTATACTTAGGGATCACGGGTTAGTGGGATATATGGTGAGTTGTTGAAGAACTAATGCAGAAAGCCTAATTGTTAATTATTCTAAACGACGTCGTCAAGATGATGAATAAGAAAATATTAAGCTTCATTGGCTTAGCATGCCAGTGTAACCCAAATTATATGCTGGACCCCGATCATAATATTTCCTGGTTTGAATGTTTAAAATACGATTTTTTTTTTTTTTTTTTTGTGTTTCATGTGTGTGCCACGCGCTTGTGATGTGTTTTTCATCTTGCTTCATTTTTTTTTTCTTTTATAAAATTTGAGATTTTTATTCCTATAAAAATGAATTTATATACATATAATTTATTTAAATTAATGAATATTTATTTTATGCCATATATAATATCAAAATATAAATTAAAAATTCTAAAAAAAATATAATTGTATTAAAATTTTCAATTAAAAATAAATTAATATAATAATTTATTATTAATTATAATATATTTTATATTTAGTATATAAATCTCATAGTGTTTATCAATTTCAATATTACAAACAAAAATTGAAAATGCCAAAATATTTGTCATAAAAATGTATGTTTATTAGTTCGTAAGTAAACATTTATTAACTATCAATGCAACGTTCATCAAATATAGCTTTTTATATTCATTATTTTATTGAACAATCAGATGTAGTCTTTTATGTTCATCAAGTTATTCATATCCTTTGATTATTACAGAAATATTCATTATTGCATATAGATAATGTTTATCATCTATGGTATTTATGTTTATTACTTTTTCATTTAATATTGTATATGATTTTATTTGTCCATTAAAAACATATAACCTTATTTTTCCACAAAACTTGATTTCCATTACTTAGTACTTAATATTTTCAATTATTCCTTCAATTATAATTCATTTTAATGTAGAATTTATGTGATTATTTATTTTTATTGTAAAATCTCGAAATTATGATTTATTTTGATGTAATTTTTATTCACGTTCGTTGATCATTACAAAAATATTCCTTATTTATATGGACAATGTTTACTATCTATAATATTTGTGTTCATTACTTTTTCATGTAATATTATGCATAATTTAATTTATCTATTAAAATATATAATTTTCTTTTTTAACAAAAAAATAAAACTTAATTTTAATACAAAAATAAAAATTTTAAAATTTAAATTAAATTAAAGTAAGTATTAATAGAAATTTTGAATAGAAAACAATGCGCACACCCCAGTGTAAGGGTTGGGTTTTAATGAATGTGTTGTTCCAAAAAAATGAGTTATTAGTGGGCTCTAGCATCCGAGCCTACCAGTCATCATGAATATTATAACTTAGAACTGTTTTATGTTGCGTAACCCATAATAATTATATTATGGATAGAGTTATGATCTGAATGTCCTACAACATGTGTATCCTAGTCATATGATTATGTAATTCTGATTCATTTCAAATTTCACTTATTTTTTTAAATTTTTTTTGTGTGAATTCCACCCTTCTTTTTTTATTGATATTTTCCTCTTATTAAAATTCAACTAGTTCAGTTCAAATTTTAAATTATCAATTTCATATAAATTTAATTTTAAAATTTTTATTTTTATATAAAAATTAGATTAAATTTTTAAAAATAAATAAATTATAAAAATTTGTATTAAATTAATCTACAATAAATTTTTATAAATGTATTTAATTCAATTAAAATATATTACTTTTGATTACTTTAATGAATTAAATATGATCAATATAAATATTATAGCTGATTAATATTTATATACTAATTACTGAACATGAAACTATAAAAAATAAATATTGTGTAAGCAGATAATAAACATTCAAATACTCATCAATGAAAAAAACTTATTGAAAGAATACTATATATTTTTAATAATTAATTAATTCATATAGAATATTACATAAAAAATAATAAACATAAAAATTAAAGATGATAAATATTGTGGTTATAGATAATAAACATCAAAGTACTAAACAATGAATATAAAATTTTATGAAAAAATGTTATATGTTTTGAACAGATAAATTAACTCATATATAATATTATATGAAAAAATAAAAAATATAAAAATTAGAAATGATAAATATTGTGTATACAAATAATGAACATTTCGATAATAATCAATGAACATAAAATTTTTTAAGACACTTGATCCAATAGAAGATGAAAATGATGAACATTATTGAAACAAATGATAAATATTTTTTTTACTAACTAATGAACATCAATATTAAAAAAATATGATAACATGATTAACATAAAGATTACAAGTGATAAATATAGTGTTTACAAATAATGAATATTTGCATACACTAAATAATAAACATGCATATATATATATATAAAACAAATAGTGAATATTTAATTATTTAATTACTAAATACTATAACGGATAAACATGAATATTAATATTAGATAAAAAAATTATCATGAAAAATAAAATAGTATTCACTATTTAAATTTAAAATATTTATCATCAATAATTGTTCATTAATTTATCATAAAATGTTCATTATATTTACATGTATAATATATATATGAATCACAATGTTATATAATCCGAAGTTCATAATATAATTTGGCGCGTAACGCATAGGCAATTCAAGTTCTCAAGAATGTTGTTCAATCTAAAAAGCTTAGTATAGCCTTTTGAACTGAAATACTTAGTAATAGTAGGAAGATGGAATATGTTCGGGCCTTATTGGACTTTCAAGTATATTTGTTGCAGAATGCTGGGGCCACAATGGTGGTTTGGCCTTGTTCTGAAAAGAAAAAGAAATGGTCCAAATGCTCGGTTCTTCTTGAAACTTCATTGATGCTCGGTGCTACTTTGCAACATATCCGGTCTTAGAGGTTCATTGGGTGATCCGATAGCGAAATCGATGAAGCCATTATTATACTATGTTTCGAAAATTATTTAGAGAAAAAATACATTTTTCCATTTATTTTGTTTATACTTGAATAAAAATAAATGAGAAAGAATAAATTTTATTTTATGTTTTCATTTTTAGATAAAAAATAAAAGAAAATAATTTCAATAGAGAAATTATCAAGCGCAATTCATCACAATTTCTTCTAATTATCATATTTTTCTCTAAATTTTATAAAAAAAAATAAATTTATTTTTCTGCTATTCTCCAATAATGAAAGTTGTAATAAATTTTTATTTTCATTCATCTCTTATTTTACTTCATTCCAAATAAAAAGTTAAAATTTTCTTAAAAACTTTTCCTATCTGATCTCCTACAATTAACAAAATAATACAAATAAAAATCTAAATAACAAAGATAAAAGATATAAAGTAAATAAAAATTAATAAAACATGCTAAAATTATTCATTTCATTAAAAAATAATAAAAAAAGCCAAAAATAGCTAAAAATACAAAAAGGGAGAGTAAATTGTACTAATCTTTACGCTTCATTAATATAATTTGTTTATTACATAGACCAATAGCTTTTAAAGTTTCAACATCTATGATCTAATTTAAAATTTTTACTAGAGATTATATTATTCATTAGAAAAATAAGACGTGCATAATTTCAATTCGCTACTGAAATACATCAGACAAGAAAGAGTTTTTATTTTTATTTTTGTCTTTCAAAGCAAATTTATGCAGTTCTACCTACAAATCACATGACCAGAATGTATAAACAAATTTCGATATTAAATTATTTCTATAAAGCCATGAATAGGAATAATGATTTTTTTGAAGGCCCACGCTAAATGATACTATTGGCTATTCATTTTAAAATTTCTTTGCGTGAACATTGAACATCATTTTTTCCCCCCTTTGATGGGACAATATGAAAGTCATCTTAACTTAAATAAATCAATTCCAAAATAAGATCACAAAAATAGGATAATGAAAGAAATTAATATGAATCAAGTAAAAGGATATTCTTATTCTAACGCTCTTATAACACTAGTTAGGAGTCGTTACTTTTTCTCTTTAGAAATTTTTATTTTTTCTTGTTTTTTTTTCCTTAACAGCCATCACTAGAGCTTTTTTTTTTTTAAAAAAAAATAGTGTTAATCTTTTTCCCTTCTTTTCATTTTTTGTTATTGGTATTTTAATAATACGCATATCTATTTTTTTTATAAGAATTGTCTCTCAAATTTATAATTTGATTGAAATTTCTATTTAATTAAGATTGAAATTCTTATTGACTTGACGAACAAGTTTAATTTCTATGAATAAAAATAAATAATAAACATTAATTAGTTTTTGCCTAAAAAAGACTCTTTTAAATAGAGAAAAAAAAAAAAGAATATTTATATTCATAGGGTGAGAAAGATATGAAAGGCTGAAAAATATAAATTGTGCATTGATGAAAGTAAATAATCAATAACAGAGAGTATCATATAAAAATCAAACTCTTAAAAATTGAAAAGCAAAAAAAAAAAAAAAATTCAAGGAGAAAATATAGCTTTGTAATGATCATAGCCAAAGTATGATAGACAACTTTTAATATTATAAATTAGACAACTTTTAATATTATAAATTATGTAGTTACGATCTCTATATTTTAGTAAATTAAATGATTAAAATTGTAGCTTATGAAAAAACTCATGAGAAATGGTGAAAACTACGTTAATTCTGGTATGTTTGTGTTTTATAATTTGATCATATGATTTTTCATGCTTATGTATGCCCAACACTTTTAGATCTGATTTTTATTTCAAAATTATCTCTGCTAATAATCTTGATGTTTTGTTTATCTTTTTTATAACGGATTTTCATGTGTTGATATATTTTTTTTTATTTAGGTGATTTATTTTATATATACTATTTGAAGGCTTAATTTTTAATTGATAGTTCAACATTAAGTGAAAAGTTTAAATTTGACAATAAATTTAGCTTGTTGGTGTTCAGAATAATAACAACCATTTATTATTGAATACGATTTAATTATTCTAGTAGACATTGTTACTTTTATTTTTATTATTTATGAATTTTTTGGGACAAAAGATAAATATTTTTATCCCTAACTAGAGTGCAATATTACATCAACTAAAAGATAAAATATGGAAATTCATACATTGAAACACAAGGTTGATAATCTTTTCACAATCCTCATGAAGTACTTGAAGATTGATCAATAGAAGTTTTAAAATCAGGTGGAGAAGCCACTTAAGAGCCAACATTAGAAATTGGCAATACAGAATGAGGAAATCCAGTAGAAGCATCGATCTGCCATGAAATTGCTCTTCAAGTAACATCTGCAGAAAGCTAAGTAGAATAGAGACTAATTTAAACAATGAGATTAACACGAAGAGCTTCAGCCATGAACACCAATAGCATCAAGCTCACATATGGGGCAGAGGATCAAAATAAAAAGGAAATAACTTCAGTTCTATGCAACAAAAATCTTAATGACACTAAAGATACCATAAAATAAGAACAAAAAAATATTACGCCTAATAATTATAACGTAAAAGAGAGACAAGAGACGAGCGGATTATCGCCAACTGTGAAATCGATGATATCCCATTGAAAGAGGAAACTCATGCAACAACTCAAAGGAAAAAAAAAAAAAAAAAGGACAAGCAAAGTAATTAATTGTAAAGTATTTATGAATTATCTTAAAAAATTTTCCGTAAAATTAGAATGATGCAAGTTTCAACATATTGATATTATATTATTTAAGAAGAAAGATCAGGAAATTGAAAAGAGGCACCAGGTAATTGGTTTTTAGTGTTCCTCTCGAGTCACTCTAAAGGAATGGTTTCAAGGTTTTATAACTTCATAATTCAACAGTTGGGTCTTCATCCATAGCAGTGTATTGAAAAGTTATTAGATTCAATCACTCAACACCAACTACCTCAACCTACCTTCACCAAACCACATAAAGGAATTAAATCCCACAACCCACAGTCATCATCGCAAGAAGAAATCTATGGACTGAACAGATCTATGTGTACACTGGAGCTAGACAGAGATACCGATAAAGACAGAAATGTTCTTTCTTTAGTCCTTATTGGGGCGATTGTTGAAGAGACGATATATATCTTTGCTAATGTGTGGAGTCTACAACATGGATTTGAGGTCGAAAAGTTGAATGCCTCAAACATGTTTTTGTTTTGCTTCTTTTCAGAAAGAGATAAACTCAGGGTGAAGCATGGTGTCTGGAGGAATGTCCAAAGGAACCTAATGGTACTAAGAGAGTGGGAATTGAAGATATCACTGGAGGAACTATAATTTTCTAGAGAAAAACTCTAGATCTATGTATATGGATTACCATTAGACCATATGACTAATAAGAACGCAGAAGTTATTAGGAATACGGTGTTTGAAGGTTTAGCAGAAACAAATGCTCTTCTAGAGGAATCCCGACAATGGTGCTCATTTTTCAGGATTAGAGTCTGGATTGACGTCAGTAAATTGCTGTCATTGGGATTTACCAATAGGAGGCATTAAATGGCTAAGTAGGTATCTTTCCTTTATGAGAGATTGTCATTGTTCTATCAAAAATGCAAAATCATTAGCCATAGCACGAAAGGTTATAAGACCATGGAGTAGTATAAGGAGTTAAATCTCAACAGGAAAAGGTATAGACATTGGATGAGAGTAGAGATAGTTCATTGCTCTAAGCCAAGTCAAAGGCAGTCAATCAATGGCAATGACGGGTAAGGCAAACAAAGAGGTCCTACGGATTGAACTATTGGCTCTTAAAGATACGACGTCGATTGAGAGAGTTAGTGAGCAAGGAGGTAAAGAGATGGGAAATTCAAGGATCCTTATAGAGGAGTCAGGTCTATCAAGTAAAGCGGATAAGGAACAAGATATGAAGCCAAAAGTTTCTACAAATTCAGCTTGGTCAGTGGACAATTGGGAGGCTATAGATGGATAAGTTGCACATTAGGAATACAATGAAAGAACTAGAAAAAAAAGTATGAGGTGAGCCTAAAAAGAAAAAGTGGTGGGGATGAAGACATCATCAGTGGTGGGAAAAGTAGTGGAGCACAATCCCTTTATGTGTTAGAGGTACCAAAGCCCAAAATGTAAAAAACACCTCTCAGCCCAGTAACTAACACTCAAATCCATATTGCACTAGTCCAATCTAGCCCAAACACCCAAATTTCCTCCTTTAGCTTAAAAACCCAATCACAGACCAGAAAATAAGTCCAAAAGTTTAAATTAAAATCTCTAGCTCGTAAACCCAAACTTGAGCAATGTGATTCATTAGTCGTTTACAAGCCTAATATCCAACTCATAACCATGAGGAGAGAGGGGAATGAACAGGTTAAAAATTCCATTAAGATGATCGAGGAAGGTGAAAGGGAGTCACAAGGAGGCAAGGGTGAATTGATAGGTAAGGCAACGGATGTTTTATGCAAAGATGTTATTTAGGAATCAAACAAAGCCTTGGAGGTTGGTTTAAACCCACCACGGTAGCCATAAAGATTAGAGTGTGGAACTGTCAGGGGATTGGGCAACCAAAGGCAGTTCGAGCTCTGTGAGAGCTTCTTTTGGTTCATCGCCCTTTTATGTTCCTTTCTAAGACCAAACAACAGAGTAATAAATTGGAAAGGTTACAGAGTAGGTTTGGCTTTGCGTATTCAAAATATGTGAATCATATGGGGAGTTCAAGAGGGTTGGCAATGTAGTGGTTGATTGATACTAACATCCAGATTTTGAATTGCTTACCTCATTTGTTGATGTCGTGATTAATGGGGAGTGTTGGTAGCATTTTACAGGCATTTACGGAGCACTAAATTCAAATTGAAAGGAGATAATTTTAATTGAAATAGCTAGTCTCAAGATGAATTATTTAATGTTGTGGCTATGTTTAGGCGACTTAAATTGCTATGCAACTTTCTTTGAGAAGGAAAGGGGAAAAGGAGGTTCACGGTATCACATAGAACTCCTCAACAAATTTATGAAGGAGTGTGATCTTTTTTATATGAGTTTTATACGTGATCAGTTCATGTGGTCTAATCAGAGAACGGGGGGCAGTAATATTTAGGCTCGTTTGGATAGGGGATTGATTAATGTTGAATGGAGAAAGGCTTTCTTAAATGCATTTTTATAGCATGGTGACCTTTATAGGTCAAATCATAAACAATTAATTGTTGACTTGTATAGAAAAGTTCAATAATCTAATAAGTAATTTCTATTTCAGGAAAGATGGAGTGATCACCTAAGGTGTGCACAAATTATCGAACAGAGTTGGCAGACAAATAACATTTAGAATGGTACGGGGGGTTTGTTTAGCGATATAAATGCTTGAAAGAAGGCACTGAGAAAGTGGAGCAGGTTTACAATTAGTAACACCAAATCCAATATTGTCAACTCTATAAAGAAATGGAATTGATTAATAGATCACCACTATCGAAAGAGAGTAGAACAAAAGAGTAGAATTTGTTAACCTAATTGGAGGAACTATACTGCTAGGAGGAATCATATTGGGGATAAAAAGCTAGGGAGGAGTGGTTGAAATCAAGGGATAGAAACACAAGGTATTTCCATATGAGTATAATGATGAAGAGATCTAGGAAGTTTGTAAATTAGCTAATCAGGGAAGAAAGGTCACGAGCATAGGGCAATGAAGAAATCCTAAAGAGCGGGGGGGATTACTTCAACGTATTACTTGAAAAGAAAGGAAGAGGGATACCATAGGTTGTTAAGGATTGTATCCCTCACCTGGTGATTCTAGATATGAATAAAAGATAGTGCAAAATTCACTGAAAAGGTGATTACCAAAGTTGTGTTTCAATTAGGTCCCTACAAAGCACCGGGCCCTGATGTGTTTTCGAGGCTTTTTTTTCTAGAAATACTGGAGAATAATAAAGGAAGATGTGATCACATTCATCAAGAATTCCTTTGTTACTGGCACCTTACCACGGAGCGTTAACCTAACCATACTAGTGTTGATACCAAAATGAAAAGCTCCAATGAAATTGTTGGATTTCAGGTCGATTAGCTGCAACAATTTCATATCAAAAGTAATCTCCAAACTTATGGATTCTTGTATATCTCCTTTATTAAATGATTTAATTTATCCTAGCCAAAGAGCTTTTATGGCTAACCACTCAATACAAGACAATATTATCTTAGCCCACGAGTGCTTCTATGTATTAAGAAACAGGAAGAGAGGTAAAAAAGGATTTATGGCTTTGAAGTTAGACATGATAAAAGCCTACGATCGGTTTGACTGAGATTTTATGGAACTGGTACTCTTAAAAATAGGGTTTTTTGACTAGTGGGTTGAAAGGGTCATGGTTTGGACCAAATCTACTTAGTTCATGGTGGCAATCAATGAAACTGTTTCTAGTTATTTCAAGCCCAAAGGTGTTCTCAAGCAAAGGGATCCCCTATCCCTTTACCTGTTCTTATTAGCAACCGAGGTCTTATTAAGAATGTTATAGAATGGCATGCGATTAGGAATCACACATGACATGAAAATAAATTCTCACTATCCTAGCTTGTCTCATATTTTATTTGCATATGACACAATAATATTTGGAGAAGCCTCTATTAATGAAGCTCATCATCTAAAACGTACACTAGAAAACTTCGTTAAAGCTTCAGGGCAGAGGATCAATATACAGAAATCAGAAGTGGTTTTCTTAGCGAATCTCAATGATAGCAATAAGAGAGCAATCCTTAATGTTCTCCAAATGCAAGAATATACATCCCTTAAAAGCTACTTGGGGATGCCAACCAATTGGGATAGATTGAAGATTCAATCCTTTCATTTCTTATTGGATAAAATGCAATCTACTGAACACATGAGAAGAAAATTACTATTCACTACAAGGAAGGAGATTTTAAAAAGTCAATAGCCTAAGCTCTACACCTATACTTTATGTCAGTGTTACACCTGTTGTTGGGGCATTATTGAAAAATTGAATGGATGTTAGCAAGATTCTGGTGGGCTAACTCAAACAAAGATAAAGGAATACATTGGGGTAGATGCGCAAAGTTGTGTCACCCTAAAGATAGAGGTGGACTTAGTTTTAAGAATTTAATATTGTTAAATGAAACCTTACTAGTAAGGACAAGTTGGAGATTACTAAAGAATGAATATAGTTTGCTTCACTAAGTCCTTAAGCGTATTTATTTCCATAACTCAAACTTCTTGAGAGCTAGGAAAGGAGGATGTTCCTTATGGAGTTGGAATAACATCTTAATATGAAGGGATTTCCAACTGGAAGGGTATAGGTGGAATGTGGGCAGTGGCAATTCAATTTTAATATAGGAAGACAAATGGATTCCGAAAGCTCCCAACTTCAAAGTGTCATCCATTAAACTAACAAATTGTGAAGAGTTCATTGTTTATAAACTTATTAATCTTGACACTAGATCCTAGTGTCGAGAGGTGTTGAGTCGTTTGTTGAATGATGAGAATATAAAGAGAATTATGAGAATACTAATAGGCAGTCAAAATCAGGTTGATAAATTGGGTTGGCATCATAACAAAATGGGTTTATACTCAATCAAAGAAGGTTACAAATTATTATTCATACATAGAGCAAATACTCTCCAACCCAACCATCCTTCATCATCTAATGGCCAAGAATAAAAAACCTAGAAAGGAATATAGACTTTGCAAATCCCTCCCAAACTAAAATATTTCATATGGTCGTGCGTGAAAAACTATCTTGTTGTGCTAGATAATTTATATTATAGGAAGCATAACATAACCAATTTATGCCCTATTTGCGGCCTTGAATTTGAGACAGTGACCCATATGTTTAGATGTAGCCATGCTAGAGCTACAAGATTGTGTCTAGCTTTGGTCTACATTTTAATATGCTTTATTTTGATAATTTCAGTGTTTAGTGGCAAAGGATGATGTAAACAATCCCCCAAAAGGCAGCTTAATTGGTGCACACGACATGGGCTTTTTGGAAATCCTGTAATGACCAAGTCTTTTCAAGCAAGCTCATCAATCCTCACACTTTGTGGCAAAGAGCAATGAAATATTTGGGGGTTGTCCAATTAAGTGATTCTTATAAAAAATGCAGGTGTGGTAGGCATGAAGAAAAATAGCATTCAACAGGGCCAACACTGGAAAAAGCTAGATGTAGGAGTAGTAAAGTTAAATACGAATGCTTTCTGCAGTTGCAATATTGGAAAATCAGTATCAGTTGTGGTTTGCAGAGATTGGATAGGTTTGCTGATACATGGCGAGGTGAGAAGATACCTTTGCTTTTCACCAATTCTTACGAAAGCCTTAGCTCTCAGGGATGCGGCTAGACTTACAAACTATCTTCACTTTCCTAGGATAGTTTGTGAGTTTAACTCCTCAATGGTGATTGACTGTATTAACAACCACACACAGATTGTGTCACACCTCATTTAATAATCATTTAAATTTTTCTTTAAGTCTATCCATTGTCATTTAAAAAACCTGATTAAAATTTTTTTTTTCATTATGTCTCTTGTTCACCACTTAGTAATTATTTACAACAAAACATACATGAATAATCAAACTAAAATACTAACTGACTGCATACTGGCCCAACCTCTATTATACTGCTAGACAGCGACTTTGAAAA